>JAOWBL010049770.1:0-24473 GCA_028564865.1 Zenarchopterus dispar | reverse complement strand
ATAGATAGATAGATAGATAGATAGATAGATAGATAGATAGATAGATAGATAGATAGATAGATAGATAGATAGATTCCAAGCTTTACATTATTATGTGGCAAGGAAAAAATTTAAATGTGAAATAGGGAAATGAAGGAAATGGGATCGAGGCTTTAAATAGAAAGCATCAAAACTGACAGGCAGAAGAGGATGAAGAAAATGAGAAAGGTTTCAAAGAGTGATAGAGAATCTGGAAACTGGAAAGCACTAAAAGAGAAAGCTAAGATAGAGGTGAAATGGTAACACCTGAGCTGAGAAACTTCAAAGGAACGATGCTCTTCTTTTAATTAACAATGAACAAAGGTGGCAACACTGTCATGGATATATATGTTAGTTAAGCTTTTATGCACACATTTCATGTAGTTACATGTGAACCTGCTATTAACATGCCAAAGTCTGATAAAGTTAGAGCTCGAGTTCAGTCCTTTTCTTCAAGCGTGAACAGTATTGCCCCTGATACAACATCCTGGTCAGGTATTCCAAAGGCTACGGCCTGCTCAGCGCAATCTCTGTTTTAACTTCTTGCTTTCCTTTTATATTAGTATGTGATTGAAACATCTCCCTTCTGTTTCATCCCTCGGTCTGCCAGCCTGCCCATTCACCAGTTCATCTGTGTAGTTGTTGGCATGCTCTCCATGATTTGACAGTGAGTAACGAACAACATCTAAACAGGCACTGAACAAGAAAGCGCACATTGTCCAATAATTAAAAACTTTTTACCTTAAGTACTAGACACAGTTAATAGGATTTTTTGAACTTGAACACCATATGGAATTCACATTAAAATGTGAGGTAACCGATAATAACACCATCTGACCAGAAAATAACAGATGAATCTGATATAAAAAAAAGGCTGCTATTATCGTGTCAAAGTATGTTTTCTTTAGTTACATTAAACAACCTTAGCAAATTTTAGCATTAAGTCAAATTATAACCCTGAGCTCCTTACAATATTTTTTCTATTATTGAAAGTAGAAATTGTAATTCCTTAATTTATTCTCATAATTACAGTACCCAGTCACTGTGTGCTAGGCTCTAATCAATTGTTTAGAAATTTAAAACTCTACACTGTATTTAAGTGAGCCCTAACCCTACAATCAGCACATTATTTCTCATGATATTAAAGATGACAAATTTTAAGTTTTTTATTATTATTATTTTTATAGACAACTTTCAGCATGATGTACTTGTGTTAAGATGTCTCAACTCTTCACAGTGGACTTTCTCGTGTGCATGTTGTTCCTGCCATTTTGAGACTAAATTTATGTTAATGCTAGGTTTCCTTTTTGAACTGCATTGTGTTTTGCTTGCTGGGTCTCTGTGTTTTTCTCTGTAATTATAAAGAATCATAGGACAGTGCCCTTAAAACTGATTCTTTCTCCTTAATTTGGAGCTCCTGGCAAGTGCAGCAGTGGACAGTTTCCTGCCCTCCACAAGCCATTTGCAGCTATGCCTATTCACCATGCATCTGTCTCCAAATGTCCTTGAGCACAGCGAGACAGAGCTGTGATGAAACGTGCACGCTGCACCGTCACCACCAGCACGACAGGCACATAGCCCCCCCTGCCTGTGACAAAAAATAGTGCAGAACTGTCTGTACGTGTGCAGGGATTTAATTGTTAAAAAAAAGATTTCCTTTGGATAACAGAAAAGCTTATGAGTGAATATTTATTTATGTACTATTTGAGAGATCAAATTTCATCCATGACCTCCTAAACTGTTACATAAGAAGTGCACACTCTGCATAACATTTCAAATAAAAAAAGAAATCTCAGTTCTGTCAAGGGAAAATGGGAGAAATAAGGGGTAAGAATTGAATAAATATCAGCTAAATCCATTTACTACATTAAGGAAATCCTTTTACTATGTTCAGGGAATCTTCAAATATGTAGTACATTGAATAGTAGCTGCATTGCAGTGCTGTTCTGTGGTATCCTAGCTCACACACCCAGAAAGACAGAGAGACATGTTAACTGAATCACCTCTCTGCTACCATCAGTGCTAACTAATTGGGTTTAAACCAGCTGTCATGTTACTTAAACGCAGCAAGGACTCTGACAAAGAAAATTATTTTGTTAAGTGATGCTGGAGCTCTAAAATGACTGCAGCTTCTCAAGTAAGAAAGAAAGAAAGGAACAAAGAGAAACAAGTAGTTCCTGTCTGTCCTACACATGGTGATGGTTAAGTCAAGAAATCTCTGTGGTTGCATGGGTTACGGTGTATTAGTGCAGTCGAGACTAATAAGCATGAGCAGATAATCATTTATTACAGGTGTAAAGTAACAGTGAACTTAGTGATATGAGCCTTAGCTTGAGCCAGCTTTTCACCTGTCTATGTTTGCTTTCCTGGTACTACAAGTCAAATTCAGATAGATATGCAAATCACCTGTCCTCTTAACATCCTTTTAGAATTTTTTTTCATTGCATTCATTGTCACTGCCAGTCCCCTGTTTTCTTTGTGATATCTTTTCATAAACAGCACTCCATTCTTGGATGATATGTAACCAAAAAAGTCTTGCTTCATGTTGTTCTGTTTTGTTTTTTATTTTGCTTTCTTTCATTTCATTTTTATATGGAGATCTTGTTTTAGGTGTATTTTGTGAGCAAATGGCATTACATGTGAGTCAGAATACCAGAAAAGAGCTCTCCAATTCTGTCTGGAGCAGCAATGGTGATACCCTCAAGAGCACCGCAACCAAAACCATATATGAGGTTTTAACCATCCACAGCATGTTTACATAATAAGAACAGGCAAAGCAACAGTGTGTTAAAGCACAACCTTTAAGATCTGCTTCACACATGGACTCCTGTGAGTTTATTAAACTGCATTCAGTCTCATGTATGGTGGAGTCCACATGTAAATAGGTCACAGAGTACAAATGGTAAGTCTTGTGCCTACTCTGGAAGGTTTCTAACAGAAAAGTGCTGCAAAGTATTTGAGTCATCAACACTTTTATGGCTGAATGCCCTAGGCTTGTGTGTCATAAGCCAGAGACTGAGAGTTTCAGCTTGTAAATTGGGATTTTAGGATAAATCTCTGACATAATTTATGCCTGAAGTAAGTGCGATGACATGTTCTGAAATGTTCAACTTTTTAATCTCGAATAGCACTAAGGCTAAGCCTAAAATATACATAATGGTTCAGAGAAAAAAAATAGCTTATAGGTCAAACCAGGGCTCCAAATTAACTTTTTTTCCACTTATAGAACTGTTGATCCCAGTAAACATTCATGGAAAAGCAGTTCTTGCTAATCAGCCCTACTATGATAAACTATGGCACTTATTCAATTGTAAATCTCAGCTTAATATTTCTAAAGCAACAAAGAGGTGGAACCTGAGCTGATGCTAACCTTCACCATTGCTCTGTCCAAAGTCAGCCCTGCAACTACTGTAAGGTTCCCTCAGCAGGTGCGTAGCACTCAAACCTCCACCATTTGGTGTCAGCTCTTCCAAATAACTTGAAGGTGTGTATTATTGCTCTTGACAAAACATCTCCAGTTCTTCATCCTCTGTAATCATGGTCAGTAAACTATGATTTTTAATTCTATCCATCCATTTCCTATACCCGCTAAATCCATTACTGGGTATTTTCAATTCTGTTCAGATCCAAAGGTGAATCTACCCCCAGGAGTTTTTTCAGGCCGACAGTCTCCACAGTGTGTGTGGATGCTTATTTTTACTCTTCTGAATGGTTCACTCTGTCATTTCTTATAAACACCATCAGTGTTGCATCCTTAGTCCAGTTTGTTGTCCAGATGAACACCGAAGTATTTATACTCCTCCACCACCTCCACTTCTTCTCCCATGGTAGAAAAACTATTAGACTTAACCCTGGCTCTCCTAAAATCCACAATCATCTCCTTTGTCTTGTTCACATTCAAGATGGGATAATTGTCCCTACACCATGCCACAAAATGGTCCATCAGCTTTCTGTGCTCCCTTTCTTGTCCATCACTAATACATCCCACAAGTGCGGAGTCATCTGAGTATTTCTGCAGATGACAAGACTCCAACTTGTCCTGGAAGTCTGAGCTGTACAGCATGAAGAGGAATGGTAAAAGTAGAGTCCCCTGTGGTGCTGACCACTCAGTTAGACCCACCATGATTCAATCTCACAAACTGATCTGCTTGTCAGGTGTAGGCTTCTATCTGTGACTTTTTGAGTTTCTTATGTAGTAATGCAGGCTGGATGGTGTTAAATGCACTGAAGAAATTGAGGAACATGATCTTCACAGTACTGCCTGCTTTGTCTAGATGACTGTGGGTTTATTGAAACGGGTTGTATGATGGCATCTGTAACTCCAACCTCATGTCAATAAGCAAACTGCAGAGGGTTCTGGAAGGTCCTTGTTTGCTCCGTCTCTCCTGGACTTTCATGATGTGGAATGTTAGGGCTGCATGTCTATAGTCATTAGGAGAAAATGGATGTAATCTTTCTGGTACCAGAACAAGACAGGCTGTCTTCCACAGGACTGGAACCTTCTTCTGGCTCAGGTTGATGTTGAAAAGGTGCTGCAGGGTCCCACACAGCTAGTCTGAACAGGCTTTCAGGACTCTGTAGCTGACACCATCTGGACCTGCAGCCTTGTTCGTGTTCAGTTTCCCCAGTAGCCTCGTTACCTGACTGCTACTGACAGACGGGTAGGAATGGGAGGTAAAGAGAGGACCAGTATCTCCTGATGTGGTAGGAGAAAGCAATGGAGCAGCACCAAGATCCATAACTGAGGTGGAAGATAATTCAGTTGAGGTTTGACAGGGAAGTTGTGGATTAAGGGAGGATGGGGGGTTTATTTGGGTGGGGATGAGGATGCTAGGATTGTTTCTGAACTGAACCTGTTGGAGAATGTGTTCAGTTCATCGACTCTGTCCAGGCATCTATCTATCTGGTCCTGCTTATGCTTGAAGCCTTCTTCATCCCTCCCTTAAACTATAAACAATTCAGACTACTATACAGTAAAATATAACTCTTCTTTCATGAACTGCAACAGACTGATCATTGTATTCCCTTTTTACAATGTTAAAAATATATGCAATTATATACATTTTGGCAACTCAGAAATTAGCTTGATGCCATGAGACTGACATTAATATGTCACTTTACTGCCACGACAGATAAACTAATTATTATGTAACATAAAACAGTATGATCAAAATTAACTCAATGACACTTGTCTTTCGAGGCTGGAATCCTGACTTTAGATTATTAATTATTTTTAAGAATTCTTTCATACACCCTTTTCAAGAGTTGAACAAGTGTGGTTAATAGTGCATACCTGGATAGGATAGTATAGAAGAGGAAAGGTTAGGAGAGGATAGGAGAGAAGGATTTAAAATTATTGATCCTTTTCACCTAAATTATCCAGACCAAACTGTTATATAATCACAGACCAAAAAGACTTTCCAATCTGCCCCATCACCTTGAAGTAAAGCATATTCAGCTTTGAGGGGGGGTTCCAAAAAGCCATAAAACATCATCTTCATATCCACACAACAGTTACAGAGGACTTCTTTTTTTTTTTTTAAAAATGTCAACCATATTGTAAGTTTAGCTGTGGCAAAGATGAAATTTACAATTTACTGAAAATGCTATTTCCTGGCAGAAAACTTTTGGAATAATACACAAACAAAGTAAATAAAAATTCCAGTTTACCACACTGGTAAAACACTGGACAACCTCTTCAGTCTGAACAATGAAATGTATTTCAGACTCATTCCAGAAAGAAAAGTTAGACTGAGATAGATCAAGATGTGTTTTGTATCTGTTTGAAATTGTGGCATCATGTACAACCCTCCACCATGAGTCACCTTCTTGTTTCTCAATGGACTGCTTGTGAAAAGGCCCACTGGTGTCTTTATAAAGTAGAGTTTAAGTTAAAACCAATTTACCCACTTTGGTACCTTCAAGTACTCAAGAGAATGAAAATGTCTCACCTTCACACAAACACTGTAAATTGTTTGTTGGGGTTTTTTTTTGAAAAGCCTCAAATCTCCCCAGCTCTTAAGTTATAAAACAATGCAAGTTCTCCTCATTTTTCTTCCACTCCTACTCACTGGGAGTTGCAGTCAGTGTTGGAAATTTGGACAATGCTTCTTCATCTCACATTGGTGAACCACGAATGAAAGATTTCCATCACTCTGGAATGGACCTGATGACATTCTTAATAACTCTTGACAGTAACCTGGTCATGATGCCTATTTTTTGGCCCAAAACAAACCCAAAAGTGCTTCTTACTCTAAGAGTGCACAATATGTCGCAATGACTTGTTTCTTGAATCACATCTAAATGATGAGCATATCAAGTTCAGAAATTTGTTCAAAAAGACTTCAACTTGTTGCAGGGGCTTGGGATCAATTTGTCAGCCTTATTGTTAGAGGATGGCCTTCTCCACTCACCAAGAGGATACTATGACACTTAGTGGGGGAGGGGGAATCATACATGAAGAATAGTTGATTCAGCTGCCATTCTTTTCATATTATTAATTTCTTTGTGTGAAAAATGTATAAATGTTTACTGAATCAGGTGACATTTGAATTTTACTAGTGACAGGGAATGACAGGGACATTTAATCTGACAGCAGTCAACCAGTCCAACACACTATCATGATTTATGACAATTAAGGAATAATTTAAAAAAATGAACTGAATAAGTAAATGAGAAGTATAGGAGTATGGCTGCCTTTTGGAACAGTAAGTAGGAAAAATTAAGGAAAATACAGACAAAACTAAGGACATAGTCATTTTACTAGTGAAATAATGGCCAGGAGTAGTAGAGCATGTTCTCAATGTTCTCAGTCTGCACCCTGACACTGATTCAGTCAGGGTGCAAACTGAAGCCAAATGTTGGGAGAAGAACTTTACTCTCAAAGGTAATATGCTATTTAGCTAAAAGTAGAAAGGATCCAAGAGTTGCTTAAAGAGCCACTCCTGAAAAAAAAATGGCAATGTGCTTGCTCTCTGTTTGAATACATTCTTTGCCTGGTTTCCTTCCATGTGCCGGCTTGCTTGCTTCTTTGCCTGACATTGGTTTATTATGTAATTCTAAAGTCTTTATACAGTGGAACATTGTGAGTCAGCTAGTTTTCTATATTGGGTGTCAGGGGGTGATAACACCATGCATTTGATGATGGCACTCATCATGTAAGTAACCTCTGCAAAACAGCAACCGAAACATCTGGATGTGCATTGTTTTTGGGGAAAGACTTATTAGTTGAAGAACAGGAAGAAAACATCTGATAGTGTGTTCAAGATTCAACAGAAAAAAGCAACAGCAAGGAAAAGACCTAGAAAGATATACTAGAAATAGCAGCAGGTAGATCTGAATTCAGCTATCTATAGGAAGATAAGAAGTACAGCCCTGTAATATCGGCTGCAGTGTGAATGCATATCTATCAACTGCTGATGGCACAAAAGCACAGGCTTACAAAAGCTCTAGCCCTAGTATCTATTTTAGACAAGCAAAATGTGCTATGTATCATGAATCAGCACCAGTTTCAGTTGTTTAACAGCGACTAAATGTTGATTTAAGAACACAGGGCTCTGACCGGCTCTGCTCCTTGTGTGGTGTCAGCTGATTGTTGGACTGCTGTTGGCAGCAAAACACAGCAGCAGACAATCGTTCTGTGGCAGTTGACACCAAGAGATTAAACTAAAAACAACCTTAACATCCTGGATACGACTGAATTCCCTCCTCTTCTATATTGATCACCAGCTCTTGGGAGATCCATGAAAGCCCCACACCCGAGACTCGAGCCTATGATGGAATCACCTCCATACCTGTCATCCGCCAACTCTGATCTCATCCACTGGACAGAGAATCGAGGGACGCCACCTCCTCGAGGCTCTGTAACGCAGCACTCAGGTTTGTCTTGTTCCACGCAAAAATTGTTCCCGCACAATGACCAGGTCAACAGATGGTTGAAGTAGTAAGGAGACACTCTGGCTACAGCTCATTTCAATACTACTGCTGGACATGCCTGGACTTCTCTGCCTGAGCCAAAACATTATCCTCTGTTCCCCAGTAATACAATAATTATTGATGGTTCCATCATCAGAAAAGTCAGATTTATCACACAATAACACAGTGTTTCCCTGAACCCGCAGGTTCTTGTCATCACTGATAAACACCCAGATCAACTTCCTTCAGTCACAAACGCAAACAAAGCTCATAGCACACATGGGAACTAATACCAGAACTTTTATTTTTTTGGCTGTCTGAGCACACCAAAATTGACTTCACTTTCTTTTTTAATGTTTTTATCTCAGGACCCTTCTTTCCCATTAGACATGAAGCTGACCATTTTAGCCAGATTTTACGCCTTCACACTTGGCTCGAGTCCGCCACTAAGAAAAACCACTTGGGTTCTAGTAATAGTTTTAACCTGTTTTGGAATCCTCTCTCTCTTTTTTAGAGATGGGATCTATCTTAAATATCGAGGAAACCAAATGTTATCAGCAAATCTAAAGCATTAGGTTCACACTCACCCACTTACTGACTATTCAAGTCCCACACACAATCCATGTGCTATTCAAAGTCTTCAGTGACCTTGTGACCTTGTTTTCTTACCTCCAACTCCCTCCTCCTTCCTTCTTCTTCTGTTCTCATCATAAGTAAGAATTGGCCACAAATTACAATTTAAAACTAGAAAATCGGTTAAAGGCTCGAAACAGGCAACTTCACCAGATGTTAAAAGGATATTGACAAGTGATAAGAATATACCCTTAGTAACCCTCCATCCACCCACTTACCCACCCAGCCTAGTTATTGTGCCTGCTCCTCAATCGCTCTAATCAAATAAATTAGTTAAACAATACAAGGAAAACAAATCATTATAACTTCATAAAAACTAAGACAACTTAATTGACTGAATCAAACATCAAGGTTATTAAATGGGATTTTTCTGAATATTAGGTCCTTCCCAGCTACAGCTCTCTTAGTGAACGACTTGATTTTTAATCATATGTTTGGTTTATTCTGTCTTACAGAAACCTGGCTGTAGCAGAAGCATAAATGAGTTAGTGCCTCCTGATTTTTGAATTTTCACTTTCCTCAAAGCACAAGCCAAGTGGGAGCAACATCAATCTACTCCCATCTGTTAATCAGATTATTAGAGGGTCTTTTGAGGTTCTAATTCTGTTTTTCTCACCAAGTGTTGGAAGTCAAAGAAACTGGTTCTTTTTTGTTGTTTTGCATCGTCCACTTTGATCGTACTCTGATTTCTCGATAAATTTTCAGACTGTTTTTAATCTTATTTAGTGTTGGGGACAAATGTTATTATTATGGGTCACTTTAACATTCATATAGATGCTGAAAAATAACTTCCTTTTCACTAACTGTGCATGGGCCTACTTATTATTTCCTTGCTCTTGCTTTGACACAGCACCTAAAAACAGTATTTGCTCACAAACTAGTCTTATGTTATTGTTTTTTTTTGTTTGTTTGACTTTTGAATATAAATTCATTAACCATTGAGCACCTAGAAGCAAATTAATAGAGCAAATAGAATGAAAGACCTCAGTGCTGCCCTTATATGTGTGTATCATTTTTGGAGAATATCATTAAAAGCTGAAGAACAATTACAAAACATGTGACTGGCGACCTGTCCAGGGTGTACCCCTGCCTCTCGCCTGTGATGGGCTGGGATAGGCTCCAGCAGACCCCCGTGACCCTGAAATGGATGCAGCGGGTTCAGAAAATGGATGGATGGATGGTTGATACTGGTGTTCAGTTTTAGAAAAAGAAGATAATAAGTCAGAGGAAGTTTCCTTATTGTTGCCAGGCCGATAAAGAATCATAACTCTCTTGAACCATCTATTCCTTTAACTCCCAGTAGTGATGACCTCATGAGGTTTTCCATAAATAAGATTGTTCACATTACAAAGAAAATTTGTGGTTTAGTGAAAGGTGTATGTGTGTGTGTGTTTGATTGGAATGCAGGCCCCTACCTGAGTGTGGTTCTTTTGGAAGTTTTTTGGCCCTGTTAGCCCTTTTTTTTCCTCCTTCCTTGATTGTTGCTCACGACAGGGATTGAATTGAGGTGAAGATTCAGTGCAATAAGCTGGGTTCCTTGGTGAGCCTGTTTATATGAATCAGCATTATATGAACTTATTGGGAATGAACTGGATTATGAATCAGAATTTATTGGATTGTACATGAATTACAATGAGTTATATTGAAGTGGAATATGATATGGACTTAACTGAATTGTGTTTAACCTTGTAAACTTTAAGTTCTTTCTCTATAAAGTGCCTTGAAACCCCAGGGATAACTTTGTTTAGATAGATAGACAGACAAACAGACAGATAGATGTCTGTGTGCATGTATGTGTTTAAGGTATTTTTGTTTTTTTGTTTTTTTTTATCTTGGTTTACTTCCAATACACTTGTCCAGAATGTGTATACACTCTTATAACTACATACACACTTCCTCCTGCAAGGTCATAGTAAGACAGACAAAAAAAAAAGGTCGTGGCTCTCTCCTTGCTCTAGAACTGCAGAACTCACGAGGGAGTTATTGGTCTAATTAAATTCAACACATACAGCCTAAGTGTGCAAGAGGGAGAGTAAAACAGAAGGGAAGAAAGGAAAAGTGCAGAGAAAAGAAGGGGTCAGTTTAAAACAAATACATTACATAATACAAAAGTAACAGAACTTCCATAAATCTTAGCAACCTTGTGTAAAATGTGCAGTAATTTTGGATCATTAGGTGGTGATAGTTTTGTTAGATGTATGTAAAAAAGTAATGCATTGCAGAGGTTCATCACCATAAGGTTGAAACAAAGCTTGCAATTCTGTTAAGGTGTTTTTCAAATGCACATCTCCACCTACAACATGAATACATGTAGATGCTGCTTTGACTGGTACTAATTATTGAAGCAGAAAGTCAACTCAGATGCGACGAAGTTTAAGGAAAGCCTTGATTATCTCGATTGATTACCCTGATTATCAGGCTGCTTTTGTGCCAATCTGGTATAGGAAGCTAATGTATCACCTGGTGTTCTTCAAGCTCCGTCCTCACCAGCTGCTCTGAATGTTTTACATATGTCTCTGCTCCAAAACACCTGATTTAAATGAATGGATAACCATTAGCCTGTCATCAGGGTTGGGACCAGTCTGGTAATAACCTATTAATTACAGCCAGTTGTACTATAACAGGGATACATTTAAAATATTCTGGGTAGTGAGCCCTAAAGAGCTGCCAACTACATAGTATGACCTGTCATTAAATGAAACAGGTGTTTCCCAAAACTATCTTTCAAACAAAAAGTTCACAAACAATTACATAAGGCTTTGTAAGTGGGATGACAGATCTAGATTAGTGGTAAGAAGCTAAGCTCCTGGTGAACTTGCCCTCAATGAAAGATCTAGTTGGTGTCACGTAGCAATCATTAAAGTAAGCCAACAACGGAAGCTCACATATATGTTAACATGTATATTTATCAAGACATTTTTCAGGAAATAGAGTACAATGTTTTGGTCAGACTTTTGGTTTGGATTTCCTTGTCCAGTGTTCTGATTTGTCTTGGAGTAAATTGTGACTGGTGACTAATTTCTTTCAAAGCTTTGACCAATAAGATGAACTGCAACAATCACAAAGGCTTAAATAAAGTACAGGTACACGCAGCAGGTGGGGTGTTTGGTTTATGATAGCGATGTTCCGATCCTATCACAATTGGAAACCATGTGATTTCCAAATGACTGGGTTGAAATGGTCAGTTTTTTCATTTTTGCTTCACTAAAATATATTATTTATGTATTTATTGTCTATCACTAGGTTTCACTGTTAACGATTACAGTTTATGTCAGGCAGGGAGTAGGTGTAACGTTTAACCCAGAGTAGTGGTTGTAGTTAGTGAGAAAACGTCAGTGTCGCTGAAAGACACTGTCGCTATAGCTAGCGAGTTTTCAGACACCTCTAGAAATTTGTTTTTCAAAAAAGCTGCTTTTTTGCAGGTGTTATTGACCACTTGTCGACTCTAACTTGAAGACCCCTATTGCTTGGTCTCTCACCATGCTGCTGTGGCCCCTCCCTCGTACCAAGCGCCCTCAGTCCTCCAGCAGCAGCGGCTCTCCGCTGCAGTCACAGCAGGACACATTCACCTCCCCATGTCCAGGCTGCAAATGAATCGTGCATCCGCAAATCAAAAGCTGGCTGATCTTGACCTGGCGCCAATAAATATCAAATAGTTATTACTATCCATATATCATTCTAATTCATTTAATGATTGCAATAAATATTCAATAGTGCTGCACTGGCCATTGTAAGGACAACGGAGGAGAGTTGGAATTATGACATTAAAAAAAGAATCGACAGAAGGAAGTTTATTTGTATCTCCAAACATATTTCAAATGTTTTTTTAATCCTTTTGCTCCTTATAATTGCAATGGATGCTGTAGGAGAGAGGAATAAAGTCGTGGGACAGATAAAAATTATAAAGCTACTTTCCTTGATGAGCAGTTGATAACACTGGCTGAGATTAATGTAGCACAAATTTGAAGTGGGTTCTCAGTTGGTTGAATGGAAAAGACAGAGTTGCTTCTTCTTTTTTTGCCTTTTTGTGGATTTCCAAACTATTGGATTGGAACTCAATATCGAATAATACTCAAAACCAAAGTACTCGGACTCTGGAGCAAAAACATGTGATCAGGACATCACTAGTTTATGAGTGCTATATGAAAAACTTCAGGAAATTTAACAGCCCTGATAACTGTCAGATTTACATATAACATTTCCTGCTGCTAAAGTCAGATCAAACACATCTGGAAACGCTGAATTAACTATGTTAACTATGTTAATTCAATGCTAAATTCTGTTTTTGTATGAGAAATACAACCCCTGGGTGAAGAACACTACCATACTCTAGTTGAAAGTGGTTGGTAACTTTCGTTTTCACTGAATCTGTACAATTTTCAGTCATTATTTTTCAACCTGGACTTTTCTGATCTGTACAGAGTCTGAATGCCAATCAGCATAATTAAGGTCTGACTAAGATTTGCTATATACAGACAAACTCAGAACTGTCAATAATAATGGCAGCTACACGGATTGCAGATGCATTTGCAAAAGAGACCAATGCACCAGTCCTGTAATCCCAATGAAAGCATTAATGTGAGAGAGAACCGACGTGAAACTTGTTAAAGAATAAAAGAATTCAGCTGCAACATAGACAATAGGCGAACACAAGTTCCAGACGCAGAAATAAAGCATACAAAGCTCTGCGCTAGCATGAATGACATGAGACCTCCAACAAGTTCTATAATCTGTAGATCTTACTGAGTGACCTTCTCTCCACAGAAACTGAAAATAAACTTCTTCTTTCCCTTAGCATCTATCATTATTCTGTCTTTCCTTCCCTCCAGGCTTTTCTACAGCCATACTGTTAGTTCTTTGACTTAGGATTCAAAATTTAATGTAAACTGCATGCATATATTATGACAAATTGTCCCTTGCACTTGTGTCCTATATTCATGCCTCCACCTGCCTTTCTTATTTTTTCCTATCTCCAACAACTAGTGGAGTTCTACATACTGTTGGTACACACACTTGTGTTTAGAGGTTTTTAATTCCTATTAATCACTCGTTAATCGTTATTACCTATGCACCGTACACTACATGCAATATTCATCCATTCACACACAGGTTCATTCAGCACACACACATTTTCATTAGTCAAGTAAGTCATGGATATTTGTGGGTAAAATATTATTGAAGCTCAAACATGTGGACTGAAGAAACTGGGAATTGAACCACTGTGTTTCACATTAGAGGACGACACGCTGTGTTTCCTCTGCCTCAAACATACCAAAGCAGAGCCAGCCATAAAATGTTTCTGACCATGATCTATTATTCCATGTCATCAACGTTAAGATAACTCTCAAATCCTTTTTTATGCTGCACAAAAGTGATGATGGCCTTTTCACCATGTTATCATTGTAGGATATGCTGCGCGGAGGTGATGATGACATAGCAAAAATTAATGCAGTGCACCACTCTTGACAACGTGAGATATGAGAGAACAGAACAAAGTATGGATTTTTTTTTCTGTAGATCCTTTGAAATATCTAACACCTGTTAATCACAAGAACAGTTAAATCGCATTACCACATTATAATTTAATGCCAGACTAATACAAACTAAAATGATCCTCTATCCCTGCACTTAAAAAATTATAATTCACTGCATGAAATTGTTAACTTGATGTTATGGTATAACTTTACATCTTTTAAAAGGAAAAGAAGTTCAATAGACAACTGAAAGTTCAAGGCATTCAGTACACTACCATTAGTTTTTAGTTCCTATTTTCTCATCATTTAATTTCTTTCCGACACTTCTAATCTATGCACACAGTTTTCATTCATATTTGCCTTACTGTAAAAAAAAAGAAAGAAAGAAGTCAGAATAAAGAGGGTAAAGATCTGGGGAAAAAGAGAATTGATAATCAGAGTTTTCATAGTCTTGCTGCAGTGGAGTTGATATTTAAGGTCATACATTACCAGGCCCAATAGACGCATAATCAATTTGCTATGACAGCCTGTCTAAGATTGCAACAGAATGACTAACCAGATTAGCTGACTGAATAAGTCCATGAACAACTTAGTGAGTAGAGAAAAGGACTGACTAGTTGTTTGTCACATTATGACTGATAAGCCGATCCGTCCAGCCGCACAACGAGCCACGAGCCTGCCGGTCAGTTTCTGTGAAAATCAGAAACAACTAACCCAGCCAGCGATATGATCAGTTCATTGACTGTTGACTGTAATCTGCGACAGATCCATGGAGCCAGACAAGGAAAGCTGACAGCAAACAGGTCAAGGAGGAGAAATGATAATGTTCCCTATTAATTCAGGCGCCATGCCAGAGTGTCAGTTGGCTGATTCAGTGAAGACAGCAAACATACATGATAAGCTACAGCAGCGAAACCTGCTGCTATGCCAGGACACTTCAGCAAGTGTGATGGAGAGGAGGGACTGGAGATTTCTGACAACCAGCAGATGGGTTGATTGTCAGAATAAAGATCTTCATCAAGACAAATGGCACAAAAAGAGAACTTCATTTCTTTTAAAATATATATATAGTTCAACAGAAATCATAGATACATGATCTGCATAATGCTGTTTCATTTGTAATGTTGTATCTCTGTAAAGAGCATCATGCATATATTATTACATGATGCAAACATATCAAACACATAGTGCAACATTACTCTTCATCTCTCTTCAATCATCGCTACAGATAACCTGCTCTTAAACTACACGGGAAGCAAATAACAATATTATCCTTGTTCTACATACCAAAAAAATCATAAACACACATTAAAAACGATGCATAAAATTCTGAGGTATCTGACATGCAGACTTGTGTCAAAATAATTAAAAGCCACTAGTGAAACCAGCAGACACAGATAAGCTGTTCAGTGGCATTTCACACAAAGACAATTGCATACTTACAGAGCGGAAAGGTTATAGTCATCAAGACTGAGATGTGAAAATCCTCTCACCTTAAAATGACGTTGCAGTGGAACATGCAGCAGGGGACTGACCACCACAGCAGGGTGCTGTATGTGTATGTATGTGTGAGTGGGTGTAGGTGTACGTGTGTGTGTGGAGACTCGCTAAGCTGCACTCTCACTGCTACTGCCTCAGCTGGGGCTGTCTCAATGCACAGCCTGTACCATGTCGGCAGCCAGCAGGGGTGCTTATGTGTATCTGTGTGTGTGTGTGTGTAGGTGTGTGGGTACAGTATGTGTGAATAGTGCTGCATAGCAGAGAGGGTGTTCTTCACACGACAAGCCTTCTTTTTCACTGGATAGAGGGATGAAGACTGATAGATGGAAAGATGAATTGATGGACGGTCTGATGAGCATGGATGTAAAGAGGGTTGGCAGCGTGGAGAAGTACAGACATAATGAAACCGCAATAAAAGTCAATTTGTTTCCCTCAGAGTTTTACTCCCTGTTGTTGACATTTTGAGAATAAGAGCTAAGCAGGAGGTCCAGTGAAGACGTCCATGCAACCCAACAGTAGACATCACAGGAGACGGAAGAGACAGAGAAACTAGGTTCTGAGAAACAGTGAGAATAGGTATGAGATGTAAAGGAAGAGAAGAGGAAAAGATGGGTGAAAAGGGTACAAGAACGAGAAGAAAGGCTTGAGAGAAAGAGGTAGTAATGTGATGATATAATAAAAGAAAACAAATAACGTAGATGTAAAGAAGTGATTCCAATGAAGAGAGGGAGTAGGAGGATGAGAGGTGGTAGCCTTCAAGGACATCTGTCCTCATCAACTCATCCTTGTGTTCTGCAGATGGGGAATCCCAAACAACTCGCATAAAGCATGATGAACATGCTGGCCACAGGACATAATCCCTCCGTATGGACTGTATGAGTGTGTGTGAGGTGGATGAGCCAGTCAAACACACCTGCTCTGCCCCAACCAATTATCTGGCTATCTGGCGAGCCAGTTACAGCACGAGAGGATAACATGCTGCCATCACGACACGATCACACATCTCATTGTGTCACAGCTTGCAGGGAGAGATGGGCAGGAAGAGAGAAGCAAGGGTTTCACTGTGTCAAACACCTACACTTCTCTCTCTTTCTCTCTGTCATTGTGTCAAAGGTGTAACATGTAAATATCTAATGCTGGACAGTGCCAGCATTACAAGTGGGGCATTCCCGTCATGAATACATGTTATACAGAGCTAGCCATGAGCTGGGTTGTGCTCACTATACTGTACTGACATGCCTTCTGTGATAAAGAGGTCTCGGTTTCACACACTCGCACAATTGTTCCAGTTGAGAAGGAGTGCATTTCGTGACAACTTTTGAATGAGCAAGTGACGAGTTTAGCTGAACATTTGCAACAAAGATGAAAAATAGGGTGCTTATCTAAGAAAATAATGTATTCTGCTCCTGTATGTGTCAAGCTTTCATACTGAGCTGGCAAAGGAAATTTAAACAACTGCAAAGTACGGGGTAAGAGCACTTTGAAAAATGTCTCGTCTCATCTCATCTAAATGATTAGCTGCTCACCCACTGCTGACAGTGATTTCTGGAACTACCTCAATATAGTCATCTATTATGTCTAGATGTGAATATTTATGATTTAATGTAGTTCCAGAATAGAAAAGACTAGAATTCACCTTGACAGAGAAAATATTGACTTTCACACTGCCATAACTCAAAAACTTTGTATAGAATGTGTTATTGCTTCCTGTATTGCAGTTCAGTTCAGGGGTAAAGACTATGGTGGAGCGAGGAGAGAGAAGGAAGGAGATTGGGAGCAGTGATGGGGATCAGAAACAGGTCCTGAATATAAATGCAGCTCTCGTCTTAGAGAATCCAGCGCTGCAGTGCACCAAAAGCAGGAAACCTGGGAAACAACACAGGAGTGCCATAGCATCACTGGCAGCCAGAGCTTCAGGTTCCAGCAGAAAACATCTTCCATGTTCTCTTCATATGAGTCATCGCAAATCATGATATTTGACTATCTGAATTTAATGATTTGTTTTCTTTTTTTTTTATGAACCCAGATTCAGGAATGCTTGTTGTTCAAAAAAATATGTGGTGACAGTTTGTGTTTCCTTTATAAACATTATAGTCAAGCCTCTTTTCATTTAATGACAAACAGTTCAGCTTCATGCTACAAAAAGACTTGCACTTGGCTTAAGAAGAATTTATGTCATATATCTGATTGGAAGGGGGTATATTAAGAAGCCTCTTAAACATGTTGCTCTAATGCTCTATCTCCTCTTCCATAAAATCTCGATTTACTTCCCACAGAGATATGTCAACCCATAAAGCGTCACATTTACCTTACAACAATCAGACATGCTATATTCCTGTTACTAGCTGCATGCCAATAACCATTAGCCTTATTAATTGTGAAAGCCTCATACCATCTCCTAAGTGCTGCAATAAAAACAGATCACATATTGTACTTGTGTGTGGGCATGTACACAAATATGGAGTTTGTGAGATCACTCCCAAAGGTGTCTCTGTGAGGTCACCATCCCTCACACCCTCTCTTATCTGATATGTTACTCACTCACTGCAAAGCCATTGTAGTGTTAATTTCAGCGAATCAAGAAAAAGAGCAAACACTCAGAGCCAGGTTCACAATTGTATGATGAGAGTTTTAAAAATAGCAGTCTGAGTTAAAATGCTGTTATGTAGCAAGGAAGAATCAGTGATAATGGTATATATGGTTGTTAGAGATAATGTATTGGAGATCACAGAAGACCAGCAGATCAGTGCATGTGTTAATTACAGTAAAGAACACAACTGAACTTTTCAAGCTCGTCGATGACAATTCACTGACTAATGAACATGTTGGAAAACTGCACCTCCATCATATACATCACTAGTTTTATAATGTCTTCTGTGTTTTTCCTGAACTACTATTCTGATTTGGGGTACACAATGGGCTATTTTCAAGCACTTCATACAGTGCACAAAATAACAGCTAGTTATCGTAAAGAGCTTTCCTTTACAACAAAGTACTGTAACCAGACACTAAAACACTGTTTAATACCAACAGTAACACCATTTATTTTCCTGTTTTATAGCTGGAACTGATGACTATTTTCTCAATAATTCATTTAGTTGCTTGGATTTTAAAATGTCAAAACATAATGAAAAAAAAAGTTGCACAATGCCCTGAAGCCTCAGGTGACTCCTTCAGACTGCTGATTATTTGGAAAGATACTTCCGAGTGTGGAGGCACAAAAAAATAAAAAATAAAAAAAAGGCAGTCAGGAGAAACTGGCCTACTTGGGCAATCATACTTTGAGTCATACAATTACAACCAGCATTACAGGTAATGTGATGAGGGTTTCATCATCCTGCCCTATTTTGCTGTCTTATTGCACTCTCCAGTATTATTTCTTTCACTCTGCTCTCAGTCCTTGTTCCAAAAGTGATAGAGCGCTTCATCCTACTCCCCAAGGACGACCATAAGCCAAAAGACAAATGGACACACACAGACTCGCGTACACACAATCCCACCGGTTACAGAAAAAACTCAACACACCTAAACACATATACCCACACACAGAGCCAGCAGACAGGGAGACATTGTCCAGCAGTCAGGGTGAACTCAGATTATTTTTTTTGCTAGGCTTAGTGCATACAAAACCCAAAGGCAAGGGTAGACAGAGGGGAAGGGGACAATACACAATGACAGATAGAGCTGGCAGAACATAAAACATCAGCAAACACTCACTGTTCCCTTTTTAAACTAAAGCTGTATCCTGACTTTCAAACACAGGAGGTAAGCCAGGATGATTATTTTAGAATTTGTCCATTTGTGTTTACTGGCAATCTACGACAACTGTCATTTAAGGACAAAGTTCCTGCTTTAAATTGTACACTAGAAAGTGAGTCCTTATCCCATGCATTTACTAACCCCTTCCTGTGTCAAAGGGTATGTTGACTGAGAACATATGAAAACCCTTTCTACTGAAATAAGGCGGGATAGACTTACTTGCAAATACACTTTAAAATATACAAACAAAAGCAAGTGTCTCACTTTCAGCAATGACGATGATGTTGCAGCTGCAGCACACAAATGTATTAATAAACTGAACTCAGTGCTGTTTTATGTTATCAGGATGTGTCTTGTTAAACCTGAAACTGCATTAATATTAAAGGCTGTCAGGAAGCGCTAAAGCTGCACAGGCAGGCTGGCGGCCTGACATGTGTGGCAATGCTTATAGGTTAAAGAAAGAGAATTCATCCACTTTTCTATTTTTTACACTTAACAACAAATGTAAACACAGCAAAGTTATACAGTGTGTGATAAAGGAGTAATTCTGTGGGTGGAAGACTAGGGCTTGCTACTGAGACATCTGCATCAAACGGAGCTTTCATTTCTCCTCCTCTTCATGTTTTGTAACTGACTCGCTACAAAGAACTCAGTAAAATGTTGTTAGCACAAAAAAAAAAACAACATGATTGAATGTGTCAGCTGTATACTTACTGTGAGTATTAAAGTACAAATTCATTCCTTTTTGCTCTTTTCTTTTCTTTTTTTTTTTAAAAGAGCAATATAAATAAAGACTTAAAATGTTCTTACTAATCATACGTTACTGCAGTGTCACACACATTGACCATTAGTACACCTGGGACCACTCACACTAGGCTGCAAAGTCAAAAAGAAGATTCAATAACTTTTAAATGATTTTTGCATACTCATTTACCCAAAAGAAAGAAATAGGACAAACCATAATTGGTTACTGCAATGAACCTCCAAGTGTAATGCTCCCTTCTGCAAGGAAGACATTATTTTGGTGCATTACTGTAACAGTTATAATAATGAGCGTAGTCTGACTGCAGTGTGTTCTGTGAGTGGCAGAAAGAACAAGGAGCCGCATGACAGCTGACAAAGATGTGAATGTAAATGAGAGAGGAGAATTAAGATTTTCTATCTCCTCCAATTTGGTGATGTAGACAAAAACCATGTCATGAAGCAGGCACGCGTTTAATCATCTTCATCTTCTCTGGAAACCGTCGACACACAATTAATAATGAATGGTTAATTTAAATACATATACATCGTGGACTACCTTTCATCATGATGCAGTTCTTGAACCTATTGAGAGAGAAACTTGAATATTCATGTCACTAAACTTTCACTGGTCATGTCATTCACTAGCAAGGGAAAAGAGAAGAGAAAAGAAAAAAAGAATATTATTTGTCTAAGCCATAGTGTATAGAGTTTGCTTTTATCAGACTTGACTGAGTAAAGAAGAAAAAAAATGTATTCTGAGTTTTTCAGATCACAGAAAAATATGTTATTTACTATGTGACCAAACAAACTATAACAATTGCCATACATGTAAAAGATGGTTTCAAAATCAAAAGAAAATGAGTAGTGTGCCCTGTTCTGAGATGTTGGTGTTGTCTCCTGAGGATTCAAACTGTCAGATCTGAAAATACTTTGAACAAATCACGCTGACCAGGCAAATAGATCTGAGTTTGTTTTCACCAAAACAAATTGCCTAAACATGAAACTGCAAACACACAGTGCAGATATTAAATATTTACGTAACTTACAGCTGTGGAGTAAGCTACCAAAGCTTCAGCTGTGCAAACTGCGCTCTCATGGTGGACATGTATTGGACACTATTGTCAAAACCGTTGGAACCACATGAGTATGAACGTGAGGGAGGGAGTGCATCTTTCCAGCTGTTGCCACAGCGTGCCGATTAATTCAGCTGTCTTAGATATAAGTTTGTAAAACTACCATGTGAAAAAGAGGCACGTGTTGGCAGTGGTCCTTAACTTTGTGCACAAAATCAATCAACTGTGCACCCACCAATCTTAGTTACTCAAGTGAAGTCCAAGTTTATTTCTGTCACACAGTTAAGAAAAAAACTTAAGTACTGTACAAACTACACAAATATACACTGAACAATAATTAAAATAATGGTAAATTACCTGAATTTGTATAGCATTGTTCTAGACTTGTTGACCACTCAAAGCATTTTCAAAGTACAAGTCACAGTCATCCATTACTCTGAGACTTCTGTGGTTTTATCTGATTAGACTAGGCAGGCTTTTCTATCATACATACATAATTGAACACCAATGAATGCATCAGTGTATCATGAAGTTCAGTGTCTTAGCCAATGACACATGGAGGCCAGGGATCAAACCAGGAACCTTCACACTGGCAGCTAATTGCCCTTCCTTCTGAGCCACTGCTGCCCCAAATAAAAGTGATTATATATAAATGTTTTTGCATAAGAAATATCAAAGTATCCTGTTCAACCAGCACTAAAAACCATGACATTCTGAACAACAGGATTGTTCAGAATGTCATGGCCCACCACCACTGTTTTTGTGTGTGCAATTAGGAATGACAAGCAAATTTATTCTTGCAGCTGGTTGCTGCAAGTAACTACATCTAAACAAGAAACACTCACTCAAAGTCATGCGGAGGGAGGTAACACTAGAATTATTTGGATTAACAATTAAAACCAGGTCAAAAAAGCTGTATGTGAACTTTAGTGCATTATAAACAAGACTGAATATTTTCAGAAATGTGGTGATTGCAAATACTCTTGTAACAGGATTCAGTGAGTGGGTTTGTAGCCTTTGACCTTCATGGTGCAGTGTTTTTCACAAAAATGATCTGCAGCGTGTGACTCCAGTAAGTTTGTGTATGTATAGTTCCCCAACAACAGCAATGTACTATAAATTGTTAATTCTGCTGCCCGATACAGTCAGCACAACTCTGAGTTAATCTACAATGTAGCCATGCCAACATCTATGTGCTGTATTTTAGATTTTAGTCGCTTTGTTTCTTAGCAATTTAAGTAAGCAACACAAGTTCTGCAGACTCTGACATCCAGGAAAGATGAATGCCAGCTGGACCCTGTTTGACATACAGATGTGGATAAATTAGTTGATACCTTTCTATTAAAGGAATAAAAACTCCCAAAGGCCTGAAATACAGGAATCGGACTTCCTTTTCTTTTGTTGCATCTCCCAGAACAAAAGAAAGGAAGTCCAATTACCTTATTTCAAGCCTATGACCTTGATGATTGAGAGTCTAAAATAGCATAAAAAATAAAACCTACAATGGTAACTGAAATAACTTGAAAAAGTAATAAAAATACAAAAGTAATAGTAAATAATAAATAACTGATGACTGATGAAAATCAGACATTGCTTCTGAATTGTGGATCAACAGAATCATCTGCAAAACCAAACCAATGTAATTGGCTTAAAAATTAACTGGTACTTTCAGAAAAAAAATTTAAAATAATTTGACCATAGTGACGCTTTCAACTCAATGTATCCTCTAATTACCATCACAGGTGTTTTGAGTCTTGCAGTCCATTATTCTGACTATTTAAAGTATAAAAATGCCATCACTCTGTTGTCTGATATCATGGTATTCACCACGCTGAACATGAACCAGAGAAAGCAAAGAAGAAAGTTGTCTGAAGAGATCTGAAATAAAATTGATGACAAAATGAAGAGACTGATAATACAAATGGTAACCAAAGAGCCCAAAACAATTTCCAAAGATATTCAAGGTGAACCCCAAGGTCAAGATATACTAGCATCAGATCGTACCATACATCGCTGTCTGGGCCATAGTGGGCTGAATGGAAGACGACTGGATAGGACTGAGACTGAGGCCAGAATGGAATTTGTGAAAATGTATATTGATAAGTCACAAAGTTTCTGGGATAATGTCCTTGTTTTATTTTTAATGTTTTAGTAAATTATTTACTACAACTTTTGTCAACATCACTTTATTTCAGTGACCACTGCAGGATTTTCTCTCTTTAGCTGAAACGTACAACAAGCTTCTCCACGTGTAAAGGAAGCTAAAGCGTGTGACAGCCCACCATCTTGGCTTGCTGCTTTGTAATGTGCTGGCAAGAGCCTAAGTGGGTCATAAATAAAAACACGCTGTTGAACTAATGATCATTAAAGAGAGATAGAGAAAAGCTGTGATGCAAACAAAGGTAAGAAAAGCTGGATTTCAAAAGCATAAGCTGTCCAAGCCTCCTTTACTCATTCATCTGTTCTTCCCCTCACACTCGAAATAGTACTCTTTTCTAAAATGGCCAAATGTTGGGTTACTACTTTTCCATTTCCACTGGGCACTAATGCCTGGCTGAGTAATTATATAGTTCTAGACCTATAACTGAACAATATATAAGAAGAATTCCAAGTTAAATCAAAGCAGGCATCATATGATGGATGGTGGATAGCACCTCTGGGTTTTCTGCAGGTACTCTGACTTCCTCCCATGTTCCAAGTCAGGAATCGCCCACGGGATTGAAGTGTGTGTGGTTGTCTATGTGGCCCCATAAGGAACACACGACCTGTCCTGGGTGTATATCTTCCTCATGCCCAGAGAGAGCTGCTTAAGGCTTCATTCTATCCTATTTCCTGATTTGGAATAAGTGGGAATAGTTAACAGCTATATGGATGGAAAACATCCTTATTTCTTATTTCTCTGTAACTGAAATTCAAATATAAAATGAAACAGCTTCCTGTATTTATGTATGTTTTCAAAATCTAAAAGAAAAAGACTAAATCATCATTATCATACCAGATTATAATTTTTATAACTTTTCTTTTTCGATTGTCAAAATATTTAAAAGGTATAATTTAATTTAAAAGGTTATGAGGAAGCACACTTTTTTTACCCAAAACTTGAACCTAAGTAATTTGTACTTTTGCATCGAGTAATTACAACTAATTGTTAGATTTAAGATTGATATGAAACTGATAATATAACATTTCCGCTGTAACACTGAATGTTTCTTTGGAATTTGGTTTTCAGTAGGTTCTTTGTGCCATGAAACAGAGTTAAAAGCTTTAATAACCCACAACCAAGTATCTCCAAGTCTATATTACATATTTTGGAAATAAACCAAACATTTCTGGAACTGTGATCTTAGTAGCTAATTAT
>JAOWBL010049760.1:0-12429 GCA_028564865.1 Zenarchopterus dispar | reverse complement strand
AACTTTCTATGTGATTTCATTCTTCTCCCAAGTTGAACGCTCCCTCTCACTGTCTTGTTTCTGTACCTCCCCTGTACTTTCTCGCAGGTGTCATGATGTGCGCCACTTCACCTGCGCCCCCAATGCAAAAACTACAACCACATACAAAACAGTTATTTTGCTTGCGTAAAACATCTGCAGAGTTACAAAGTCCACACTGAAGGGGGTTTTTCACGTCGAAGAAATCGCTCCCAAACTGCCTGAAATGCCTTGTTTGCATTCCAGGCTTTTCTTCCTTTTACATGATGACATTCACGCTGATTTGCATAATGCCCGTCTTGCGGCTTGTTTGGAATAAACACCCAAAGCTCGACTTAAACTGTATCAGACATGATTATAATTATTACTCTGGATACTCTGGACTCCTCAAAAAAGGAAGCTGAAATTGTGATAAAACGAGAGTCTGGTCCACAAGTATTCGAGTTTAATTTTGCCATTGTACACCTTCACACTGGATTTCACCAGTGGTGAGGAGGAGATTACACGTGCGCTGTGAATTAGGAGCATCTCTGCAGCTCTGGTTGTTAACCTGGTGACTGATCATGTGAACTGACGCAGGATTTTGTTCCTTGTAGACCCCTGTCTCATAGTGATGCCGCCATGCGTGGGCGAGGCCGACCGCTTCAGTCTGGAGGCGCTGCGGCACATCCACAAACAGCTGGACGACGACAACGATGGCGGGATAGAGGTCAACGAGAGCGTGGAGGTGAGCTTCGTAGCTGTGTATTTATCAGTTAGGGGAGGTTCTCATGCTGCAGCAGGTCGCCTGAGGAAGTGTGGCAAAGCAACACCAGAGGGACAAACATGTGGCTTTTGCTTTGAAGTCCCTGTTTTCAGAACTAAAGTTACCCATTTTTTAAAAAAGTATCTGCTGCACAAAAATCCATCAGAAGGTAAAAGGAGAGGGAAACTTCAGTTGAACTGGTTACAAGGGGGAAAAGCACCGGGATGAAGAAGCAAAAGTTTCACAAATGCAGTTATGTTGGAGGTCTTCAGAAACACCCCACTATTGACAGTTTGGGAACCGAAAAGGAATTTCTCATTTTTCTCATCCATCTCCCAACAGAAATCTTGCATTTTATGGATTTCTTAAATGCTTGCCTGTCACGCCCGTGAGTGAGCGAGCGGCTGGACGCGCAGAGTACAAGTAAATATTTAGTTGGAAATGTTAACAGTGAGTTACAGCTGGTGGGCGTGGGTCAGGCTAAAAGTCGCATCATTTTAATATTTAGCAGTTAGCCCTCAGGGGAGACGGCCAAGTCTTCATTCCCGACATACTGGCACATCATTATTTACATTTGACACGCATCACAGTGTAATTTACGGCTGAGGATGCGGAGCACAGGCGGACGTGAGCGGCTGAGATTTTGTGTCTTTATGATCCAGAAGGACGGACATAAACATGGATGAAATCTTTTCTTCCTCAGTCCGAGATGAAGCGGTTGGAGTGGTCGTTGGGAACACCGTGCGTTTCGGTGGGGGGGTGAGGAGGGGCGCCACTGACACCTGAGAGCACTCTGACCCGCCGTGCCCCGTGTGTCTCTAACTAATAAACGACTCAGCCCGTGGTCGCGTTTTCTGCGTGTGCAGCCAGGAGGCATTTTTAAGTTGCGCAGAAGCGCTGGCGTGAGAGACGGCTACACCCTGCAGACCCACGGTGGCGCCTCGGTTAAAAACCGGACGCGGTACGAGTCCACCCTGAAGCGGGGATGGGACCCGACCCCTGCCCACATGAAGGGGATGTGCGTTTGGACACGCATCAGACAGCCATGTGGGGAGTAGTTCAAATAGATCCCCCCCCCCGCCGCCTGGTTTCACCCCTTTGTCTTTATAAGGAGTCATGTCTGTGGGTTTTCCACTGGAAAACCTGGGTTGTTGGTTTTCTCCATTATTAAACATTTTGCATATCTTCTTTGAGCTGCGGTGGTTAGTGAAGTTGAGCGCTATCATATGACTGATGCTCATCTGACCAAATAAGAGCAGCGACTGCCCAGCCTCAGCTGCCAGACTTGACGAGAGCGAAGAGCAGGGAGCACATCACAGCTGTTTGAGAATTGATTTTAAGATCTTGCTTCGCTCTAAAAGCTCCTCGTGGCCCCTCATCCTCTCCATTTGGCCTGACATCATCAGGAAGTGAGGTTTTATTTTTTTCTTGAGGCACAAATGAAGACGAGAGGGGACAGAGCGTTTGCGGTCAAAGACCCCTAAACTTTATAACGAGAAAATCGTCTGAGAAAATCCAGTCTGCAAAGTCTTTCCTGGTTGTAATACCGCTCCGCTGTTTAGTGGTATTTGATCATTTTATTGACCCGTTGTTCCATGTTTTACTTTTCTGATTATTTTTGTTTCCGTCTTGTGTTTTTGCGAAGCACTTTGTAACATCTAAGAAAACAGCAGAAGTGAGTGTTAATATTAAAAGCATTGTTTGTGATTTCACCTCCTCCGTTTCACAGGGATGAGGTGAAGCGAGTGACAGGGTCATGAGGTGTGGGTGGTGAGTGTGGGGTCAGAGGATGCCAGCCTGCATCTGACTTCTCGGTGATGAGACCTCACCTCCAACTGTTGTCTCTATTCTACCTGGCTGAAACACTGCAACTGCCAAACACACGTCCCTGGGGTACTTCCTGCTTCTGTCATGCCAGAATTTGAGACGGTGACGAGTCATATCTGTAGCGGGAAATCTGTGGTCAGGAGCCTTGCTTTTCATTTGCATTTGATGCATTTTTTTCTACAGTTAAATACCACAGATTCCGTCTTTGCATAGTTCCTGGGACTTCCTGCATGCTGCAGGTGTCTCTGTGCTGTACATACATTTTTTAAGTCTTCAACAACACTTAAAAAGTGCTTTAAAATACAGCTTGTTTACAATAATACAAGAACAATCATCCTTTTTTAACATTTTTGTTCTTGTGAAAAGTTAACCCAAGAAGAACTGCATTTTTAAAAAAAATTAGAATTGAAGTATTATGTGTTCTGAAGTATCTGAGGTTGGCCTGAAAAAGAAGAAGGAAGGAAGTGTCTCCCACTGTGTATTGTATATTTTGAGCTTCAGTGTACTTACAGAAAATAACTGATCATCCAGTGTCTGCAACTGTTTAATCATTTCACACAGAATCAAATTATGCTGGAATTTTAATATTGTAGTTAAGCAGCACATTATCTTAGTTTTCACTGGTTTTGTGCTGCTACTGAACAGACATCTACTCAGCCACCAGGTTTACCTCATCATTGCTGCTGTTCACGTTTCACATTTTTTAAAGGAATGAGCATTTTATGTTGAAAGCTACTTTTTTCTTTGAGAAAGCTGAAGGCAGATAAATGCTGCTTCTGTGCATCTTCTTGTTTTGTTTTTTTTGTGGGTTGTTTTTTTTTCAGATCTCTGCAATGCAGTAGGGTTTCAGCATGGCCCATAAAACTCGAACAGTCACAGTAAAAGCAAATACAAAAAGTTTAATGGAATCCTCCTTTGAACCTCTCAAATATGAGCACTCACCATTTCTTGCAGTCTTTGCAACAGTAAGCTGGATTTTTGTGGACTTTTTGGTCCAGCAGACCCTTTTTTATTTTCTCTTGGATACAGAGAATCGGTCCGGTTACTCTGGATTCAACTCTGATTTCTGGATGAGAGCGCCAAATCAGATCCAAAGCAGAAATTGGTGGAGTAGGAACATGGGTGATGACAGCTGTAGATTTTGCAGTAAAATCTTGTTATTAACAATTCTGAAGGTTGTTTTGAATTGTATCTCATGCACACTCCTGTACGAGACATCACATTAATGACGACTCGTACTATATTCTCAGTCAGTGGCGGTAGCTGTGATTCGGAGGATGGGTCGGGGTACCGGACCAGATGCACGAGAGGGAATTTAGTTACATGACCTCAAAGAAAAATAAAACGATATAAAACAAAACGCCATTCACAGACAGCAGTTTGCAAACCAGCTGGCTCTCGTTTGCCTGCAGGTGAACACACCTGAGTGGGGTGTGGAGTTTGGGATAGTCTGCTGCACAACTATGCTGCCAAACCACTCGGAGAACCTCTGCAACTGAACGTCGCTTAGTCACAGCTGGCTGGGTAGATTCCCCCGTGACTTTCTTACTGCTCGTTGGCTAGTTTCCGAGTTGGGTGGAGCCCTCTTGTGGGTAGTTTCCCCTCAAAAAATGCAAACAAGTCCACCAATAACGCAACCTAGTAATCCTCCACGGGTGACCGAGTGCTTGTGAATCTAACGAGTTGTGAGCGTGAGGTCCTGGAAAAACAAAGAGTGAACATTCTGACCACATTTGAAACGCATTTCTTGAGAGTCGTGTTGCTGAGATAATAACAGAAAACTCAGGCTGGACAAAAATAAAAATCTTTTTAAATAGAAGCAAGGCGGATACTTATTTAATCTTATAATACTGGAAGCTACGAGCAACAGAATTACTTCGCTAAATTCTCTAAATTGACTATCCATATAACAATATTAAATAAATTAAGCCATATTAAATATGCTCCTCACATGCTTCTGCAAAAAAAAAAAAACAGTCCAACAAGACAAACACTGTATTTCTGTTTTATTTTCGTCCACGCAGTCTTCTTCACATCGCCTTCCTGCTTTGTTTCGTAGTCTGGTGACTTTGCGTGCATCCTCACGTGCACAACTTGCCTGCAAGCCGTCATATTCCTCATTTTCAGATATGACCAATATTTTACCATTTTAATCTTTTCTTTTAAGTTAAATTCAAAACTTCTCTCTTTTTTTTTTCTTTGTAAAGTGCCCTTCAACATAAATTTGACGTATAAAGTGTTGCTTTGGAATACAGAATCTGGAGAACCAGCAAGAACGTGTTGAGGCCAATAAAACTCTCTCAGGATGTCAAACAAGAAAGACTTCGGCTCCTTTTTGAAGCTCACGTCTGGAGTGAAAAGTCATGGATGAACAGAAATAGCTCAGCGGAATGATACGACGGTAAAATATGCTTAAAACTAAATGCATTTACAATCTCCCCTCAAACAGGGAGTGTTTTTTTTCTTCATCTTCTTCTTCTCAAGCTGTTAAAACGTCTCTCCTCCCTGTCTCCTCAGCTTCAGCCCGAGCATCTAATATTTTATTGCCGCTGAATAATTTTATTAGGAATGTAACCTAGTTAAACATAATCCTCCACCGAACCACTCTCAGGGGTTTTGAATGACGTATGGGGGGTCTTTTGCTGAGCGCAGTCGCCGGGGATGGCAGGTGCACGTCCTCGCCTTGGGGGCGCGGGGCTGCCGTGGCTGCCAAGTCCATGTTCGACTGGATCGTGTTGCATCACTTGGATCGCATGAACTCGAACCACGTCACGGCAGCGAGCGGTGGTTCTGCTGCACTAGTTCTTGACGGAGCCCGACTTGAAGAAATTGGCTACATCTGTACGGGCGCGCTGCATAGTCAGGACGCTTTTGAATAATGGAAAGCCGAGGAGGTGTGGCGTTGTCTATAAGAAGAAGGTCCTTGAAGGGGTTCGACTGGTCCAGTAGGGTTTTACGGGAAACTTTAAAAGACAGATTTCATTTACGACTTGACGTGTTCAGTTATCAGAAGCTTCCAGGTTGTGACGCCTTAAGAAGTGAAATATGAGAGAGAACAAAAAAGTCCCTAAATTCCAGGGCATAACGAAATAACTGAGGCCTTTTCTTTTGTAGCTGTTGGAAGACACCCAGAAACTTAAAAAAAAAAAAAAAAAATTCAAGCCAAGACCTGGAATGAGTGGAAAGAAAACTTGACCCATAGAACATTAAGTTAAAGAGATTCTTCTTTTTTGGGTGGTTTTGTGGATCGTGAGAAGATACTGTTACTTGAATTCGACATTTGAGGAAAGAAAGGAGGAATCCTGACGGGAAAATGTCCAACCTTCATTCACGTATTAACCCAGTATTGAATGTACTGAAACCAGTGGGTCATGTGACCTAATGCTTCGATCTTTGTTTTTTTTTACAGTGTATGTTGGCAGCAGTAACTCCCCCAATAACAGCTGCCTCCTCCAGAGACAGAGGTCTCTCCATCACTCCACCATGTTGCATAATCTGATATTAATATTCAATAAAACAATACTTCCTATAATGTTGCATGTAGTTAAAATATTAAAACGATACATTTTTACTGCTCGGTTATAGAGATCGCTCTCTCTGGGGTTGTTGACTGTGGCGAAACAAATTGTTCTTCAGACTGGTTTTAGTGATGGATAAACTTTGTTCAGTTTTAAATTTTATTAGGGAGAAAGGTAACCGGTAGATTGTAGTAAATACGAGATGTGGGCAGTACAGACAAAATGTGGTCAGTCCTTTTGGTACCAATGAGGTGAAATAGTGAGGATGATCTGACTCCCACTTGAGGAGAGTTACACTAATTCCTACTGAGGTAATGAAAAAAGTATAAAAACTGTCTCCAGGACGAGAAGGTTTCATTTTAGCCATCAACCTTACACAGTTTGAGTTCTTGATAATTAGAGACAACTGAAGAAAATAAATCCTCTTCTGCCCAGAGAGTGACTTAATAAAACTCAGATGTCAGGTCACAGCGTCTGAAAACACAGCTTTTAAGATTTCTGATAATAGAAGGACATTGTCACAGAGAAGCTTCAGTAAACCAGATAAGAAAATTATCATTTTTTGGTCCCGTTTCCTAAATTTTACATAACTGCTGCCGTTGATTAATGTTGTGGGATGTTGCTGAGTAGAAACATCCTTCATGGTAATGATGGATGTAATAACTGTCAGATTGACTGCTAGAGCAGATATCGGGGGTGAATGAAGTCACGAGAGCAGAATATGAGTAGAATCTCAAACTCGGCCAACTCCTCTTGAATCTGGAATCCGATATGAACAGACGTCTCTTTGTTTGCTGCCATTTAGTGTGCGTCTGTCCTAGTCTGTATCTGACTATGTCACTCTCTGCCCGTGCTAGGCCCCTTTGTGTGTAATCACACATCTGGATATATTATCATCTTCTTAGGGCTGATAGTTAATCTCCAGGGAAAGCTGAGGCTCCCTGTCCCATCTTCCTGGTTTTCAGTGCTCTCTTATTACGTTAAATACATTTAAAAAAATAAATTCAACATGTAGGCTGCAAAGTGGCTAAAAAGAGTCCAGATGAACTACAGGGTGAGATAAAAAGGCTTATTAAACATAGCAACATGTTTTGTTGTAACGTTGTTGTAATGTCTTGCTGTAGTAATAAACTTTAAACTAATAATACCTGCCAATTTTGCTGGTTTATTGATGTTGCTTGTTGGTAAAATGTCCTGGAGGTTTTCTCTAGAAAGTACTTATTTTTTGTCCATGTGTGTTGAACTTACTGTACACGTAGAGTTTTCATCAATTGCCAGCATGATGTGGGGCTCACAGAGCAGCACCATGGCGACGGTCAATTCTGTCATCATACCAAAAACAACCAATCACATTTCCTCCAAATTTCTATACAAACTGTTTAAGTAGTTTAAGACTTATCACATTTCATTACGCTTTACTTTTGTGCAGGTAAGTTTAAAAAAAAAAACATGTGGTTGCTACGCAACAGAAAGTTAGGATTTCATCAGCTTTAACAAAAAAGGAAGTCCATCACCTGAACATACGAAGTCAATGATACAATCGTAGAAAATACAAAGTTGAACTTTTTTTTTCAGTGTGTTCACTCGCTGACTGTATTGTGTCCAAAATGTATGTTATGCACTGTAAGGCAGCACAACTATTAACTAAATGTTTAATTTAGTCAACATCCGTGAATGTCCTCAAAAATGAATATCTAAACAGAACAGTTGGATTGAGTTGTACGGTTGTTTTCCCTGATTTAAGCGATGTGTGCTCTGGATTACCTATGAAGAGTTGCATTCAGGTGAGAGTTTCTACTCCATCTGTTGTGCAATGCTAAACTCGGTTTGGGGATATGCTGCAGCTTGACCAACTATTTGCATACTTACATGAATACTGTATGTTTTGGACGACACGCTCAAATGACACCAAACAAATGTAGGCCATGCATGGCAGCGTGAACTACACACCTATAAGTTGTAAACAGCAAGTCTATTTCAGCCCTTAGACAACACTTTTAGTCAGATGGCCTATCTTAACCTCTGGAGTCTTACATGTAATGCCAGTATAGATGTGGGTGCTGAACACTAGATTTCTGATTCAGCTATTGCACCCTCTAATATGACTTTGGTCATTGTGTGTAACAGGTTAATGGTTATGTGCTAAAGAGCTCAATGAGCCCCCTCTACACCTCTTGAACTCCCGATTAAAATATTCGTACATTTAATTGAGGATATGAGCCAGACTTGAATCTTGGGAGGCACTGTGTGTCTTGACTGCAAAAGGATTGTTTTCATCAGGAAGAATGGAAGAAACATTTGTTGCAGGCAGCCTGTCAGCACCAGACTGCCTTTATGTGTTCAATGTCAAAACTCCCAGGACTCCTTGAGTGCTCTCAAAGCACAAACCAGACGTGTGAGAGGGCTTGTAGGTACTGATGTTGACTACACATTTGTGTCATAATTAATGTTATTGGTGCCTGAAAATGGGACTATTTTAAATACATTTTGATGTAGGTTAGAATTGATGACATCCATCTCCGTGTGCGCATGTAACATTTTTAAAAGCAGTTTGCTGTTTTATTCGTATTGAATCAAAAGTGGAACTCATTGATCTGTAACAAAGACTCATTTCTGTTTGAAATGTCAACATGCCCTCAGCTGCAGCTGCCGCACTGACTTTTTTTTTTTTACATGATTCAAGATGCTATTTTTAAGCCCGTTTCTCTTATTTTTGACACTAATTAATTTCCTTCTTAAAAATGACTCTGTAGGGTCTTTTATTTTTTGTTGACACGGAGCCTACATACAACCCCAGCTAACACTGGTGCCATAACACTCACCATGTGACCCACGTGGTGGGAATGCAGGAACTTGAATTGTCTTAGTTTCACTTCAGTATTTTTATATGTAAATCTACCAGCTATCTTCTCTTTATTTGTTCCTGTATCACAATTAGCCGCATCCTGGTGCAGATCTTCGTCTTTCTATTAGCCTGTATAATGTTTTTAGGAACAGTAAACAAAAATCATTCAAAATTTAATTCAAGTATGGGGATGGCTAAATAAAAAAGGAATTTAATTTAAAAACTAACCAGATTTTTTGGAAAATACTCAATGAACTACAGGTAAATAGAAAATTAGTAGCTTGGCTTAAGCATAAAGTAGAGTAAAACAGCTAGCTTAGCTCACTCCAAAGTTTAGAAAATAAACATCCTCCAGTTTATATTTCTGTCACTAGCTGACATGATTAAGTTTGTTTGTTAAATTTAATTTAAAAATACAAACTTTAAAAAAAGAAAATTGCTTCTTTGGGAGAGAGCTTCTCATAGTGTTAGCGCATGCTAAGCTAACTGTGGTGAGTTTGTTTTCCCAGGACGAAAGATAAGGCAGCTATTTCAGTGAAAGTATATTAATCTCTTTTAATATATAACTAAAGTGAACTTCTATCCAGGTGGTTTAGTTTTGTACAGGAAAACACTTGGTTAAGTATGTGCTGCAGTCCTGCTAAAGGCTAATTGGTAATCAGTTAGCAAAGGCTAATTAGTAAAAACAGGTTGGAAGTGTAAATTAGACGGAAGTTCCCACTTCTAATTCATGGCCAGGCTACACACAAACACACTGCTCCTGGATGAATACTTTGAGGTGTTTGGTAGTTAGCCATGATCTTTGTTAATGCCACTAGTGTTCTGGCAGCTCTGTAGTGGATTTGTTAGCTGTGTTTTTTTTTTTTTCCCCTGCAGGGGCATTTAGTCCTGAGCTATGAGGGGAAGACAAGCGAAGCAGAAAACACACACACACACACTCAGGTGGAAGTGGTGCCTCCACCACGGATTGCTTTCTCTTTTCAAAGACCTTAAAAGGAAGAAAGCAAAAAGGGAACGAAGTGTGTGCTTGTGATCCAAAGCCAGACTTTTGGGCAAAGCCAACTCTGCAGCTCTCTGCGTCAAAACCACACAAGCACAGCCATCTGTACTTCCTCCAGGTTTCTATGTTGTTATGTTAACTGGGAAAAAAAAAAAAAAAGGAAAATGGTTTTGGCAACTCAGCAGCACTCTCTTCTTTTGGTAGTTCATAATAGAAGATATGAAGCAGCAGCAAACCAACAAGCACAGCAACCTGCACCGTGAAGATCAGCACATTACTGTCGAGGAGCTCTGGAAGGGCTGGAAGACCTCTGAAGGTAAAGCCAACAAGTTCCCTTTGTCTGCATTGACCTCAACCTTAAAACTGCACTTTTCCATGAATAAATACCACTAGCCAAACATGAAATCACGTAAAAATCCTTAAACTATGGATAAAATTTAAATGATGGGAAGCATTCGGCAGTTACATAAGGGAAAAAAATCCTGAAAAAATATGTAGTTCTTTACAATTAAATACGATAAAATGGCACAGTGAGAGGACAGAAGAAAATGAAGACGATCTGAAATAAAAACTGTGGGGAACAGAATAAATCTTGTTTATTTCATGAATAAAGAACTCTTAGTGACTACCACTGACCTCCCTTAGGCTGCGTAGATTTTTCACATTTGATAACATAAATACAATTAACACATGACTCGAAAGAAATAAACACCAGGTGAGATTCCCTCATCTTAGACTTAGGTGTTCCTGAGTCTAACCAACCTAATCCAGCCAATGTCCTGAGGCCGAAACAAAAAAAACTTACACAGATTTAAAATGAGCGCATAAGTCACAAATAAAAGCTGTTGGCATTTGACTGGAAATTATAGCAACCTGTGAAATCTAAAAGAAGAAAAAACAAAAAAAGATCTGGTCTTTACAAGGGTTTGAAATGTGATAAATACAGCTTCAGGTGAGCAGTAACACGTCATGTATTTGATTTAATAAACGCCAAAACAGAGAAGCAGTGTATGTAACTTAATGGTCAACATCATCCATCACCATCATGTTTGATTATTGGTGTGAGGTAATTTTTTTTTCACCTCAAATGTTTTAAATCATGGCCTACATGCTGCCCCCCGGCCTCGTCTGCCCAAAGACCACTGTTTGAGAAGAAGGTTCTGGTAGGTTCAGAAACAATATTGCAAACCTAAGCTGTTCTTTCAGCTTGTTCTTTGGAGAGAAGAGACTTCCAAGCAAGCCTTTCTTTTGCAGCCTCGCACTGTAATAAAAATTTAACTTATAACCAGGAAAACTGAAAACTGTCTTAAATGTTTTCAACTTGTGAACGAGTGATGCCGTCGTTGTTTGGTAACTGCTTTATTAACCCTTTCAAGAGTTAATAACCATAAATACATTTAACACATGTTTAGCAGCATTTGGTTCTCTAAAATCTCTGCTGGTGTTTTTGCTCGTTATCGTTGTGTTTACAGACACCTGAAAGCTTCAGACCACCAAGCTGCCAAAGTGTCTGCTTTTAGAGAGGTCTGCACTCTTTTTGAAGATCAGTTTAATTTGATTAACAGCGTCTGGCTGCTACTTATCCCCTTAATTCCTTTGGAACCAATTAAAAGTGTACCTTCACACACTGCTTCTGCATTTTGGCTTACTTAATAAATAAATCATAACACACTATAATATGTCAATGTGTTGTTGTTCATTAAGGTTATATTTATTTTTTGAAGTTCTGATATGTTAAACCGTAGAATTGAAAGAAGATGTGATTCCATTTTTCCAACAACTGTACCAATTATTCAGGACCTAAATTCAGATAAAATTTTGCAAGTAAAATTCCTGGAAGTAAACAGGAATTTATTTTAATTCCGGAAATGTGTTTTTTTGTTCTCCGTCTACATGGAATATTTGAATTATTAGGCTTCTAAGAGGAGACTCAGAGAAACAAACAAAAAGGTATTTCTTTGAAATGCCGCAGCCTTCACAAAGAATGTTTACTCTAGTCTTTATCCTTGTCTTCTTTTAAGTGCCTGCCAAAAGATGCATGTGATATATCATCAGACACACATCCTCAATCTGTCATCTCGTACATGTTAATCATTCTGGTGGAGCAAAGAAGTTTGAAAACGAGCTCCTTGCATGCACTCTTCCTTCATAAGACAACCCAGTCATCTGAATAAAATGTCATTTTGCATTTCTGCAAACCGCAGATGCATTTAATCAGGATGTTTAACATCCTCTTACATCTGCAAACACGTGTTCTCTCAACATGCTGTGATGTGGAGTCAGTTGCCGTGCATCCACCCGTCCATCCATGCATCCACCGATCCATGCCTCCATCCATCAATGAATCCATCAATGTATTCATTCAGGCATGCATCCCTCCATCCATCTATCAAATTCATCCATGCACCCATCCACCCATGCATTGCATCCATCCATCCATCCATCCATCCATCCATCCATCCATCCATCCATCCAT
>JAOWBL010049729.1:0-24478 GCA_028564865.1 Zenarchopterus dispar | reverse complement strand
GCTCTGGATGGACTTTTTCTATTTTTCCATCCACTCTGTTGCTGTGTGTATGTATATATTTGTATTTTTGTACCTTATTTATTGCATTATTGTATTTTGTTCATTGTATGTTGCTGTGACACTGAAATTTCCCCCTGGGGGATCAATAAAGTATATCTTGTCTTATCTTATTATCTTAAAACAGCCAGAGGTATACCCTGTAATCAGACTTTGTCCAGCTACAGCTGCCCTTTGTACTGTTTTATGCCAGGGACTTATATGTTAATGAACTTATCTATACGTATATGAATATTCTTGCTATACGCTTCCCTGTGTGGTCAGAATGGGTATTGCTACATAGAGTGGCTTTAAAATAAGAACTGACAAAAAAGTGGCTCTCAGTATTTACAATAGTACATTCATATCAGTAGTGTATGAAAGGTAAGTAATGGTGAATCGAGAGTCGTAAATGTGATCAAGTTGATGATTTCTTACTATTTCCAGATTTAAACATCCTTAGATGAAACTCAAGATACAAACAGGTTTTTTTTTAATATATTGAAGGTATTAATAAAAGGCAACTCTTTGACTTGTGGAATTTCAGAAGAGTTCTGTACAATGTTTTCAACTGTTCCTTCTTGTCTTTCAGAGCCTGATGACTTGGATCCACATCTGGCCAGGTTAGCATCTCTCGGTTTCGCTGGCTGTCTGTCAGTGGTTCAGTTCAACTCCATCAGCCCTCTGAAAGCTGCTCTGCTCCATCCAGACACGAGTCCCGTCATCATCACTGGACCTTTAACTCAGTCCAACTGCGGCTCTGCAGCTTCAACCAATCCCTATGAAGCCGAGAACACACACCACCTGTCAGGTCAGTTATGATCACTCAGGAACTTCTAGTTCATTCGTTTGTTACGTTTCAGATACTGAATAACATTGTACATATTTCAAATTGCAAACAAAGTCCAGCTTTTCAAAAACAAAACAAAAACCAATTCACACTTGATATATATATATATATATATACACACTTGATATATATATACATATATATATATATAGATATATATATATATCATATTTTTCATCAATTTATTCTTTATATGCTCAAAATGATAGACTTTGAAAAACACATTCAAGTGTTAAAGATGAAGCCCCAATCTGTGAAGCTGGGAACAACAACAGAAATGGAGCTGGATGTCGTTCTTCTACGCTTCATCGGTTTAACTTGTCGAGCCTGAAGGCCTTTTTCAATATGTAGCATGACAAGTGCTGCCACAAAACAGAACAAAACGGCTCCCCACACTCAGACACACCACAGTTTTTACTTGTAATTAAAGTACAGTCGAGCTGTTGGTTGAAAACTTGAAGCAAAGAAGATGAAGAAAAGAGGGGTGCATTTTGGAGCTGAGTTTCTAGCCTGCAGGTTGTTGGGGAGTAAATATGAAAAAAAAGAAGATTTTTTTTCAAGTTTATCACCTAATGTTTTCACTTCATGGGCCTGTCTGCGGCTGCAGAATGGAGTGGCGGTTTTTTCTAATGTCACCTCACCGTGGTAAAGAGTCCCAGCTGGGGTCTTGGTGGAGTTTGCATGTTTCCTCCCTCTGTTGATTGGTCATCCCAACTTGACCACAGGTGTGACTGTGAGCATGCATGCTTGTTTTTCTCTGTGATGGACTGATGACCTGTGGCTCCCCCGGGAGAGACTCCCGCGCCCTGGATGGAATTAAGCCAGGTTTCATTCTTTGCCTACACCTGCATGCACCTCCTGTTGTGTGTTTTTTCCCCTCTCTTAGTGTCAAAACATGATGATGCTGCATTTCAGAGGAGCTCATTAATCACGTAGAGTGTAGAATAGGACCCAGAACAAGATTTTCTTCCTCTGAACTGGTTCTGATTTATTTTGTGTTGCTTAATTCTCTCCAGTTGGATAGCTGATGTAGAACTCTGATATTCTGGATGATTTATATCTTTCGGATTCTATTATCCAATTTATTCTTCTTGTGTGCTCCTTAGATTTGCTGTTTCTCTCATTCCCTTTTTCTGTCTTGCTTTTTCGTTTTGGTCTCTCCCATTTCTTTTTTGCTCCTTGTATCCTCTCTTTCTCTGCTGTAGACCAGTCTGGTTCTGTGGATTCAGGTCAACCTATAGTCAATGCCATCAGGACTGACTCTGCGCTGATCGGAGGTACTGGACTGCTTTGATTTATGCTGAATGTGTTTATTTGTTTTTGGGGGGTTTTGACACTCTTTGGTTATTACTGTCAAATCAATCACAAAACATGTCATCAGTAGTAGAAGAACACGTTGTGTGTTTGCTCAAAGAAAGTTGGTTGAACAAAGTTTCATGCAGATGTGGAACTCCAAACGCTACTGGAGTTATGTGAGAGGCAGGAGTCCATTTAAAACTAATTAAACTTTGTTGCTCTGCCAGCACAAATTGATTCAAAGCCGAGACTGAAAAGGTTCAATCTATAATCGTATAGATAGAAAAGGTGAAATCCACAGAAAAGTCATTTAAAACTGTCCATTAAAGCTTCCAGTACACAAAGGGCAGCTCACCTAATTAAACCTTTACTGGAATGATTTACTGATAGAAATTTATTTATTTATTTAAACCATTATCATCTGAAGCAACTTTGCTTTATGATGTAATGTTGTATTAAATTGATTTCAAATGGATTTTGGAATTCCAATTACATAGAAGTGGCTGTAGTATTCCCAAACGTTCAGAAAAGAACAGATGAACATGATTTATTCAAATGATTTTAAATGATGTTCAATATTTTTCAAATTGGATTAGCAAGACAAGTGGAACGTCAGGGAATAAAATACTCTGCTAAAAAGGAAACTCTAGTGTACTCTAATTTCAGAGTTTTAATCAGTCATTCAGTGTGAAATGGGAAAATAGATGCCGTGTGTCACCCTTCAAATCCCTCTATGTTTCAGGTGTCATAGCAGTCGTCATCTTCGTGATGGTGACCGGCCTCGCCATCACTGCCAGATTCCTCTACCGGAGGAAAGATACGTATCAAAACCGGGAAGGGAAGGGAGTCAAACAGGAGGACAGTCCAGATTTCCCTTTCAACGACCAGGCTGACTCCCAGAATCCTTCCATGGAAAACACAAAGGAGTATTTCATCTAACAGGAAGCCTGATGAGTCCATGTGCTGCTGGTGTGTTTGAGCCGAGGGTGCAGGCGGGAACCCACTGACACCCCTCAGGACTTTGCGGAGCGCTCAATTGGCCATTCAGACACTTCTCCGGCTGAAGCGGCTCTACAACAAGCAACGAGGAACAATTCCCATTGTGTTTTTGTTGCTTTACTGTAAATTGTGAATATACTGATACGAACAAGCAACAGTGTTGAACTTCAAAGTGATAAAACTCGTATTTCAGCAACTGTGAATATTCAGACGTTCAAATGTTGGATTTGTCTCTACAAAAAATTCTTTGTCACACCGTCATGTTTTACTGAAAGTAACAGAGCTGTGGAGAGTCTTGTTGTGTATGGGCAGAGAAAAGGTGAAGCATCGTTTCCAGCGTGTTATTGTATTCCTTTGGGAGGTTTTTACCACATTCTTCAAGATTTTCCACAAGCCAAGCCATTGATGGCTATTTCTCTTTTTAACTGTGAGGTTTCTTTCTTTCTTTTTTCTTTTTTTTACCTTTCTATCCACAACCTTCAGTTATTTTTCCACTTGCACAATTGCTTTCTGTTGGAGACATTTTCTTCAATTATAAAATGATGACAAAATGATTCTGGGATTGAATTTATTAAGTTTTATAGCTATAGATGATATTGTCCGTAATCACTGTATTAGATGAAATTGTAAAACACAAAAAAGAAAAAAAGATATTTTAAAAAGTTTTGCTGCAAGCTGAAGCGCATCATTTAGTGGAAAGATGCACAACTACATTATTTTACACGCTCTTCACTTCCACAGTCTTCTTGGTACAAGCTGGCATTAATGTTTCGACAAGAAACCCACTGAGCACATCAGATGGCAGACAGTATCGACATGCTGCTGGTGGGCTGAGTGGAGCATTTAGCAGCTTAAGAACCAGATATTTCCCTCAGGAGCTGGTTGAGACCAAAACCAGAGCTGAACAAGGCGTGATAGCAGTTTTACCATCACCAGGGGAACGCAAACACGACACCAGGCGAATGATAATGCTGCACCATAACTGCTGGAGGTGTAAATAAGATTTGCAGTCCCAACTGCACGGCTGGGTGGATCGGTTGAAGCACATGGTTGGAGGCAGCAAATGTTCCTCGGGATGCTCCTTCATTAGAAAAGTGATCTTTGGTGTATCTTTGCAGAAGGCTAATAATATGAATGTTTGCTGCTACTACAGTCAGTACAACCTGTAAATACTTTGACAGGCTGCTGTGGTGACCATAAGAGGTGTTCAAATTGGCTTATGATTTTATATTAAACCCCTTCACCCATAAGCACAAAAATCAGCCATGAAGGCAACAACTCTGGATTCCAACTTTGAACAAATCTGAAGAACGAGAATCTCAGAAGAGCGACGTCAGACAGCTCAGATGTTGTACAGAGATGACTGGAAGAATTGATAAAGTCCATTTGCTGGTTGGGATTTTACTGCTTAATTGCTTGTGCAAGAAGGCTAAAATGAGAAGTTAGTTCAAGCAGGTATAAATAAAGCAAAAGCGAGCAGAAGCTATGAGGTCTATTTTGCACTTCTGTTTTGCAAAGATGGCTGACCTGAGATGTTCTCTTTATGGCTGAGAAAGCATAAAATACAGTTCAATATATTTTCATGTCTTACTCAAAGATGTGAAACTGCAACAGAAGCCTAGAAAAGTGTAATAATAATCTCAAAGTATGATCATCTATAGTTCCTCACAATTATGAAACAATCCCTGGAAGTTAGTTCAGGCAGACATTCTCTGTGATATCTGTGCTTGGATTTACTCCTGCGTGGTTTATTCCAGTTGCTTCATCTCATTCTTGGACCTAGAAGAAGGAAGAGATATTTGTCTCTTAGATACCTTTGCATGTCTCACCTTCTAAGCTTACAAAACACCACCTTCTCTTTTACCTGCAGGCTCTGATTCAATAGATATGGGGTTAAACTGAGTTCATCACTTACGATATCTCCATGGAAGCCTCATAAATGCTGCTTGAATGGAGCCCAAAACCCAAAACTCAAGTATGTCTGACTGAACTCTGCTTATGCTCATCTCTGCACAACTCTGGTGTGTGTTAGATGACTTGTAGAGTCATCGATCGCTCTCTAGGTCGCTGCTGCCAGAAGAGAACAATGACTCTACTAGTTAAGCAAGTGTGCACTTAGAGCTGAGCGTGAGAAGTATTTGGGAATGTGTTTAGTTTTTTGTATAAAATAGCCATTTTAACTTAGATTGAGGGAACAATATTGAAAATGTTTTTGAAATATATGTGTTTGCAAAATCCAGTTTCTGCACTTAAAAAGTTGCTATTCATTCAGGATTTGTGATGGGAAACAACCCCATTTTGTAATTATCTATACCGTTTAGAGTTTTTCTAACCATTTATTTGGGAGACATCACTACAGATAGACATGTGTGTCAACTGGTACACTCCTTTTTTTTAGATGTGATTTCTGTCTGGTCTGCGCTCATTAACGATTCTTTTGCTTATACAGCTTCTTTCTCTTTCACAAGATACCATCAGCAGTGTTTGAGCAGCAGCAGCTAACCACATCAACTAACCCCTGACTCCATACAATCCTGCCCCGTCCCTCTCTGCTGTGCTTCAGCTCTGCCTGTAAAAGCCTCTCTGCACAGATTAGTCTAAAACTAGTAACCTTGGGAAAAATAAAAAATGGCAATTAGTAACACAAATTAGATATTTACCTGCAATGTGAAGGGCTGTCGACTCAATCAAGGTGGATTCTTGCTAGCCCCATTAGAAACTCTGGGAAGAACAGGAACTTTTTCATAGAGTCGTTTGTTTTATCTGCGGGACATTGTGACAGTTGTTACAATTATTAGAAAAAATCATTTTTATTCAAGCTACCAAGTTCTGCTTTAACTATATTTAAAAATATATATGTCAAATGGTTAGGGAAGTCTGCAATCTGACCATTTCTAAGCCAACAATGTCAATCAATTTATAATAAATGAAAGATAATGAAGACACATGTCACTATTAAAATTTAAATTACAAGTGCATATCTGGAGCTGCAAAACTGGCTCAGCACATGTAACAAAAGCCTTCTCTGTGATGAAGCATTAAAAAAAATCTTTCTTGATTGTGTGTACATAAGTATACACACACACATATGTATGTATGTATGTACATATACATCCTAATGTTTAAATTCAGACAGCTCAGTTTTAGTAAAACCAGACTTCCAGCCTCCAGTCTGCATGAATGTCTGGTACAGAGAGAGTTTGGCATATCTAAGCTACAATTAGGGTACTAATGGACTTTTTTGTGTATTCACTTTCCTTTCTGAAATAGATACACCATCCAAATGCCTTGCTCACTTTAAGCTGACATTTTACTGAAAAATCCTTTACCTCCACTTCACTTTACTTTGTCTTTGCATCTCCACTTAAGAGTTTTCTCCTCCTCGCGTCCTGCAGTCTGCAGGGAGTTTCCTGTCTCCGATCTCTTCATGTCTCTGTGCAGCGAGAGTTTTTAGACTGACAGCAGCACATACTCCATAAAAGCAAAGCTGTCTGTCACCTCCTTCACTGCACACAGAGACACTTAATGTGTTTTCAACCCAGTCTCACAAGGAAAAGGGTCATAGGTTCATGTGTCCACATGTCCAAAATATAGTGCTGTCACAATTTATAGTTAGAAACTGTGAAAAGGCTAAGCTGGCGTTTTGCATATGTCGGCATCTACATGAATTTGTTTTACATGAATATTAAAATGTCCATTCCATAGCAATGTATTTTTTTCAACTCTTAGACATGAATTTTGTAATATTTATAGACAACATATAATTGGTGTTTATCTTAACACGAATCAAAAAAGTGAAAGGACTGGGGACATTTGGTCAGATGGTGTCAGGTTGAATTGCTTGTTCTCAATTAGCAAGCTTTCTAACAGCTCAAAATGGCCTGAAAGCATCTAAGTGGCAGCCAGTATTAGAGCTTGTTGGATTCTCTGAAGTGCTAATACTTCCTTTACTACCCCCTTCAGTACGGGAAATACGGGTGCATCCTTTATGAAAGAATGGAGATCATTTCCTTCCACAGTTTCCTACAGACACGGTCATAGTGACATTTGCATACATGTGTAAAAATTCAAGTCCTATAACTAAATTTGATAACAGAAAGATGGGTTTGAGCAGACTATGTGAGGAGCCTGTGAAATCTTTTATTTCAGCTTGTATTGTACATGGCCCTGCGACGGACTGGCGACCTGTCCAGGTGTCCCCCTGCCTATCACCTGTAATGAGCTGGGACAGGCTCCAGCAGACCCCCGTGACCCTGTAGATGGATTCAATGGGTATCAGAAATGGATGGATGGATATATACCTACATAGACATATACTTATGTATGTGTGTTTAAAGTTTGTTCAAGACTAAAGGCACCTGCATTTCTGTGGAATATTTTTTTTAACAGTCATAGTTGAGCTGCTGCAGACCCACAACAGCTGCAATGTAAGTGTGGCTGTTTTCTCATTGCACCATTATCATCCTTTTCTCATAAATTTCTCCTCCTATCTTTTCAACACCTGATGACATATTCCAGCAGGGTCAAGGAAAGGTGTCTAAGAAGGACCATTTTTTGACCAATCAAGCACTCACACTGCCTCTCCTCCCTGAGTCAACAGGCTATTACTCTCTTCCTCTTTTCGTCATCATTTATCAAGTCCATGGTGGTGTTTGGGTGTGGTTCTGGGAGCAGATTCAGGTGGATCTGATTAACACAGATGTACAGCATCAATAATCAGCTCACTCACCATCTTTATCAGCATTTGCAGCACAGCTTCATTGAACTACAAGTAGTGACTGTCAAAGGAGACATATTACACCCCTCTCTCTTCCTGAAGTTGCCATAATGTTGTGAATGCTGTGTTTTTGGTGAAATACCATAGAAATAAAGGACAACAGCTCACTTTTTAACCATGTTTTACAGATCTGGTCATAGCAGTTGGTCCATAATATGTTCCATTTAACGTCATATCATTGAGAAGGTCATGAGGTACCTGCAATGAGCCATATTTGGAGTGGTGTGAATGTTTATTTAATGTCTGGCTGGTATTAAACTGCTGATTAATAGAACCTTTGTGGCTGTTTCTAAGTGCTTGTGTCTGGGAGAACCTAAGAGCAGAGCTCTGATGTAGTAACTCGTACATACATACATATTCAAGTCAGGACACGTAAACTATGTCTGTGCCTTTTTTTTCTAAAGATCTTTTTCTTATCTCATTCTACAGAACAATTTCTATAAATAATTTCATTCAAAATATGAATATTTCCAAAATTCCCCTGTTTATGTAATCCATTTTCCATTCAAAATTACTGAAGTGACCAGAACTGACTTTTCTAAAAAAAAAAAAAAGAGTATCCTACATTTCTTCTTAAAGCCTGGTTGGTGGTGCCAACATACTAATCTACTTTGACTGACAGGAGAATTGTGATCAAATGGCTGACAAAGACAATATGAAGGAGAACTAAAGGAGCCAGATATGGTTATAATGAAAACACATTATGGTCTTAGCATTAATAAATTAGGCAAATCCCTCCATGTGTTAATAACGTGTGAGTGTGCTGCTGATAAAGGGGAGGATGAGAAGCCGCGAGGATCAGCAGCATCTGTTTATCGTCGCACACCACAATCTCTCTGCGAGACCCCAAAGCACAGATGGGATTTTAATGACAAAAGTTGCTAAATCTTCAGTGCATCTTTAAACTTAATCTCCTTGTATATTTTCTGATCCCACAACATCGAGTCAGCACTGATGGCAGCTTTCTGTCGTGTCACTCTCTTCTCTCTGTGGATTCGACGCTTGAGCTGTCAAGCAGTCATTGCTGCTGTGAGCCAGATGTGGAGTTGACGCCCACGTGGAGCATGAGGAGGAGGAAGACTGCAGAGGTAACCTTGTCCATGCATCTCATCAGCAAGTGTCTGCACAGTAAAGAACATGGGTCGTATCCAAGCCAACCAGTTTGAAAATGTAATCTTTTTTTCAGCTCCTGAAAACAACAACCTCTCTTATATGCTGTAAGGGAAAGAAAAAAGAAACTTGGGTTGCATAAAAGTGAACCAGCTAAAAACCCCTGAAAACTAGAATCTGAAGCCTCCTACTCTCTTCTACAGTTGATTAAGATCATTTGATCTCACGCTGTACGCTTGTATCAGCTTGTTCTTGATGATGATGTCTGGACTGGTCCGTGTGGACTATATGAGGATGAAACCACCTGACTCAGGTTACGATGGACGTAAAGTATCATCATCAGCACGGACTGATTGTAAACAACAACCCAAACAAGAAAATGAACTGAACTTTACTGTTAGCTTTTGTGTGTGCTAAAAATACTTAAAAGGAAGTGGTGAAGGAGGAGGTCCTGGTTATGGTAAGGGGAGGATCACATGATGTAATCAATAGAATTTTATGTCGCTTTTTTAATTGTAAAGTCACTAGGTTGAAGTAGCAGCATTTCTGACAGCATCAGAAAGTTTTATCTCAGGCGATCCTTGGTCACGTGACCTTTAGAGATGGCCGTTGTCCGATATGGAACCATCACTGTGGAGCTACAATGGAAGATACCGTCACAATTCCTTCACAATGGTTATCTTCTGTCTACAACAGGAAATCATGCTGTCTACACAGGATATTCCAGGTTCAACGAAGACACCGTGGACGGCAGTGGTGAAATTCCCAACACAAAGGCATCACGATGAAACCAACCCAGGTTTACTCCAAGAAAACATGATTGAAAATGAAAGTGAAGAAGAGGCCTACTGTCTCTCTTTTGGACAGAAAATTTGCATATTTTAATATTACATAACCAAATATGTAACTGGCATCTTTTAAAAAATTGAGACTGACACTAAACCACAAACTGCCTCTTTGCATCACATGCACTATTTTTAATTATCAGTAACTGTTAACATGGGTTTTGGTTCATAACAGAAAGGAAGAAGTATATATAGTTGTTAAGAGTCAAGGAGCAGAGGATGGCTTCTCCTTCTGTTTAAATGCTCAGGCGCCGGAGGATACCAGAGTACGCTGCTCTATCAGATCAGTAATGTCTACTTGCTTTTAATGAAAACTCTTTTTGTGGTTTGTGATCAGAGACCAGATGGGAAGCTGATAAATGGTATCTTCAGCATCAGTCGTGATGGCAAAAACTAAAGAGAAGTCAAATCCACTGAGGATCAAATATTCTTCAAGCCCAACTAACTTTTAAATGTGATAAATATTCTTTCTTATCTTCAGGTTTTCTAGTATAAAGTTATTGAGCTTAATCCTTCTGTTTATTTGAAGTCCTGTATGATCAAGTACTACTTCATCAGCATTAGAAACATCATGGTTTTATGTCTTAACTATAATAAATGTTCAGACTTAAGAAAAAAAACATTATATAGTCCATCCAGCCCACAAACATTGTCCTGTTTGTGGACGTTGTTGCGCTCATAAATTGCTTTTCTTTTTTTTATTGCCACTAATATTCTTCTTCTATTCAAGTGGTCAAATCCCAGCATGGATCTTGATGAAAACCTACTTATCCTGATGCATGATGCATGTACAAACCACCTTGCAACCTTTGCAAGCTTTGTTTTCACACACACCCCACCCCCCAACACCCCGTGTCTGCACAGGTTCTGTCTGGTTCCACTCGCTTCCTACCACAGCCCTAAATCCTGTTAGGTCAATCCTCTGCAGGTGTGAATTTCAGCGTGGTTGCGTGTCTTAGTCGTCGGCAGTCTCACCTGGATGTTCCTCAACTCTTGCCCAGTTCTGTCTGGGTCTTTGATAGACTCCAGCTGTCACGTGGAGTCGGTCGTAGCCAACGCTCTTCAGGCTCCACATGACATGACCCTGAAAAGGATGAACTTGAAATAGAAAATGGATTATACAGGTCACAACACCTGCTTGCAAAAATATCATATATTGTGTTTTTTGCAAGAAAGTCTTGTAATGGAAAAGTCTCTATAAAACAGTCTCTATAAAACACACACTGTGACGATGTAACCTGTCCAATGTAAAGTTGTAATTGTCCAAATATCCGTGCAGAAAATGCTTCTTCAAAATAATGAGAATAGTGTGTCAGGTAAACAATTTAAAAAATACTTAAACACATCCATAAATACTTCTTCATATTTATCATTAGAGCTTTTATTGCACTCAGTTTCAATAAAGTTTGGATAAACATGCTGATAATAAGAAATCCGAGGGACAAAGCACCACCTTTCTCCATGAGTTAAAATAATTTATTCCAGCCAAGTGGCAGGATTTCACAGACAACTTTCAGCTAGATGTCATATCATACAGAAAGTGTGTAAAAGTTATCAGTCCAAGCACAGAGCCCTGCAGAACACCATAAATAACTTTACTAAGTGGAAATGCTTGCTATATAAAATGGGTTATGTTTGTCTCTCTTTTGTTTACAAAAACACTTGCCCCTCTGTTATTTTGCAGATAACACTCAGCAAAAAATGTCACAGCACGGTGGTGGATGAGTGATTATAAGGGCTTGTTTTGCAACCGCAAGACTTGAGCACCTTGCAGTCACTGATTTCAGCATGAATTCCTCTGTGGACTAAAAAATACGTGACTCAAGTGTGAGGCCACCTGGCTGACAGATAAAGCGTCCCTGATACCGAGTTAGCAGGGCGATGATCCAAACACACCACTAAATGTAAACCCGAAGGGCTGGAAAGGAAAAGAATCAAGGTGTTGCAGGTTGAATGGAATGCTGGTGGGAGATATTAAAGCAGCGCAACTTTCCAGTTTATAGCTCAGATGGTATATCCTCTTCCATGAAAAACTGCAGGAATACCATCAAATATTCTCTGAAATGAAACTGAAGCTGATATTTCAATGCAGGGGGGAAAACTTGGATTTGTGCTGGTTTACCTCCATGAGCTCAGCCTCTAGTTTGCAGTCTTGCCAGAGCTTCATGTGCTTTCTTTTTTTCCTTAAATCTTTGTGTACTTTGTAAGGTCTCTGAGTGATTATCTCCTGTTGTGTTTTGTCTATTTACCAAGAAAAGAGCCACGCTAGTGCAACCAGAAGTCCTGCTGTTTGGTCTTTATTTCCTGCATAATGCACCCAGCAGTTACAAACAAAATGTCAGCAGATACATTGTGAATATTCATTAGACCAGTTTCAAATTCTTTTATAGCAAGATATCGCTTTAAAACCGTGCTTTTATTGTGTGTAATTGGTTTAAAAGTAGATTATAAGTGTTTACTGCCGTCATTACTCAGATACAAGGACAGTTTTAAGCTTCATTTTCTCTTATCAGGAGGAAACTCAGATTTAAAAAGTGCTGCATTTGTTCTTAGATCTTTTTTATAATGCTGTTAGAAGTTTTTTTCTTTATGAACTTCAACTTTTTTGTCTACTCAGTAAAAATGTGGTTGCTTTGGCTCATCAAAAAAACCCTCAGCAATATTATATCATTGATTTTTTTTTTTTTTTCTCCCTCCTCATTGCCTCTAATTTTCATATAATGGCTACTGCTCACTGACACCAGCTATGTAGATAATCTCTTATTTACCCACGGGAGAAAGAAAATTGTTAGATGTTGTGGATTTATATTTTGATCAGAGCATTAAACCCTCACCAATCAGAGCACACTGGTTGGAACGAATAATTATGGCTCAGGATTCTTGAATGTCTAAGCGACTGGTGTCAATGGTCATGACACATGGTCCTCAGGGCTGACTGGAGCTTTGCTGGTCTCTTCGGTGGTCTTCTATCGCCACCTGCAGTTGTGATTTGGTATGCAGCACAGGTCTAAGACGTTCCTCCTCATGTCTCAAGAGATCTATTTTTCACTGTTTCCATCTCTAGTGTTTCCTAAAAACGGACTCTGATCAGCAATCCAGACTGGGGTCAGTTAATTCAGTCTGTGTTTTATGATCATATTTCATGTCTAACAAATGTGTTGCAAAAATAAAAAAGGATTTGTTTCAGTTTTGCATTTGACAATGACTTTTAGATCCCTTATAAATAAAAAAAAAAAGCTTCTTCTGTCAGCAGTAATTACTAACCAAGATGAGGGGATTTTTGTAGCTTTCAGTGAGCCGTGTCCACCTGTAGACAGGTGTGCTGGTCCACTCCTGAACAAACTGCTCCAGCTGTCTCAGGTTGGAGGGGTTTCTTCTCCAGACTGCATCTTTCAGATCTTTCCATAATAGGATTCAGGTCTGCGTTCATGAAAGGACAGTCCCAATGTTTTGTTCTAAGTCATTCTTTGTACCTGTGTCTTTTATTATCCTGTTGGAGGACACGTGACCTGAAAGAGTCACAGGAACGTCCCGCTGCTTGGACATGTTTTTTTTAATGATTCCATTAAAACAACCATTTAAAACAATTTAACTAGTTTTATCCATCAATATTCGGTTAATTTTATTAGATTTGTCAGTTTCAACTTATTTCAGTGATCATTGTGGATTTTTCTGTTATTAATGGAAGGATAGCAACAGATGTATCTGTGTGCATATACATATGTGTATGTGTGTGTGTTTCAGCAGAGGAATAATGATCAACTCCCTGATAATCAATTACATACACGTGTTTTTTGCAGTTTTTTTCAGTTTCAACTATTTAAACTCTGTAGTTTAAATACTGAGTGATCATTTTTCCTTTTTTGTGCAGTTTGTAGCTTTTTTGTGATAATAAAACTTTCATGGTGGCTTGACGCTGCACTAACAATATCCTGCATGTATAATGCTACTGTCAGCACTATTGAAACTTCCTGCCTTTTTCTCAGCAGAAATGGGCCATTTACTTCACTCATCCAGTTTTAATGTTGCATATTTAATGATTACTATTTATGCACATTCCATAAATACTTTATTTTGTACTTAAAACCTGCTATTCTGGTATATAATACTGGTTGGTCGGTCTCTTTTGTTTACAAAAACACTTGCCTGTTATTTTGCAGATTTTCTAAGGGGAAAATATCCTGAAGGGAAGAAAAACAGCACCAGCATGAATTTTCAGAAACAGCAGACACCTAACCTGGGCTACCTTTGGAAATTAAGGCCCATATGTGTTCCAAGCATATTCCAGGAACCATAAACTCAGCCAAACTTGAGTTTTGGCATATGTTATATGGGCCAGATGTGACCCAAACTTTACAAAGCCATTCTGAAACAGGATACGGGCCAGTGTTGTGAGTCAGGTTTGGCAAAAGGTCCAAGGAAAACGAAGATGTGACTCAGACACGTGTCCGGGTTTAGACAGCGACAGAAACTGAGTAAACAGCCAGTCGAAGCCAGATGTGGGCCAAACATTGTTTGCCATCAGGCTCGTCTTTCCTCTGTAAAACGCTTTATTCCAAAACTGCCATAAACAGTTGAGATAAAAGTCATGCTGGGGATAAACGCCAAATCTGCTAGGACAGAATTTCAAATAAAGGCACTTGGAGTTACTGTCTTACATTTTATTGTGATAGGGAGTCATAAAAATGGAGCAAACCTAAAATAAAAACAATACAAAAAGACAGTGGATTTACAAAGGGCGTGTATAGACAGACATTATGCAGCCTTTTAACAGTACATTGGAACAAGTTGGCACAAAACAGAAGACAGGGCAGCGGGATGATGCAAATTTGGCTTCAAAACAAAAGAGAGGAGTAACAACTTCATAATAAGATCCTTCATTAAAACGGTCACGACTCATGCTTTTAAAGTCACAGAGTTTCAGAATTCAGTAGCTTTATAACGACGAAAAGAGCGGATGCACATGTAACAGTTTCTATTTCTCACTTCATTCCTGTCTTTTATCTTTTTTGTAGCTTAAAACAGAAGTTTACAGAATACATGATTTTTCTTTTGTCTTTTTTTTCGTTTTCTTCCTTCTTTTTTTTTTTTTTTTTAAGTTTTGTTAAAACAAACATAAGCTCCCAGAACCACACTATGGGATTTTTGTTTGTTTCAGGATTATTTTTCATACTAAAATATATTATTGTATCAATTCAAACTACAGTAATGTACACTACAATGTGTAATAAATAACCATAAAAGAAAATATAAAAATAAGACACATAAATATAAAAAGTCTCCTAAAAACTAAACAGGAATTTTTTTTTTAAAATCTGTGAAAAGGTTACTAATACTGCCATTGTTGACAAAAACATAGCAAGGACACGCATGAAAACAACAAAACAGAGTAATACTATAAACACTGTTTGGTAAAATCAACTCAAAAACCCTCCAGAAACCACATTCACTAACGCTTGTTTCCTCAAGTGCGGGACAGCTTGTCACAATTTAAGGGGTTTTTTTCGATTTCAGCAGATTGACTGGGACTGAAAATACACCTTTTTTCCACTTTTATTTAAACTTGACCGAACGTGGCGGTGCAGTTGAAGAGTTGAAACACTTCCTGTATGCCCAGGGACATAAACACTTTAACAACTTTGTCATGTGACGTTTCATGAGGTCGTTTACATCCACAGGAAAACTCCGTTTAGACTGAGGTTTTTAAAGATTTTCAACAGTGTGAGCTTATTTCCATAATTCAACACTGTTGACTTTGAAAATAAAGTTTATTGAGTTACGGAGCCATAACCTAAAACTATTTATCAGCAGCAAATACACAAATATAAGGGAGAGACTTTTTAAAAAACTCATTGAAGCTGGATGCAGCGCAAAAACGGACATTTGTGCGCCTCTCGTCCCATCTAACACACCTCCAGTCCTCTTTTTGGCAGCTGCCAGAGGACAGAGACGTCTCCGTGGTAGACACCAGTGTCCACCACGGAGACGCTGGTGTCTACTCAACCGCAGCTCCTCAACAAGCCTTCCACATGTTTTACTGAGTTTGATTTCCAGGGATGAAGGTGGGGGTGGAGTAAGGGTGGGGGGGGGGTGTAGAGGACATGAAGAAGGACAAATTAGATTAATGAGATGAAGCTGTGTTCAAAAGTTACTCTAAAGAGTTCAAATGCAATATTTCACACTAAAATGTCAATCTTTAAACTTTGATATGGTTTTTATATGGTTCAAAAAATAATGGTTTCAATAAGCATTGATAACTCTGTCAATTTTTATTGATTTATTAGAAAATCCATTCTTAAACAATTGTTAAAGTTCTTTAAAAAGGTTTTTAAAGGGTTCCTTGGGTTTCATTTAATGTCTTTTACATCCTGGACAACTCAAAACCGTCCACAACAGTACCTGAAAAATCGATCAAATTCAAACTATATGACAGGTTAAACTTCAGAGTTTTGATGTAAATTACTGCCTTTCCCCTCATACTTGAGCTTTTAAAAATGTCTTTACATTAATGACATCAAATGTTGCATCTGGCTTGAAAGCTGAAAGCACACAACTGTTGCATCAGGTCAGAATGGGTTTAAACGCTTCATTAGCTTGCTAAGAAGATTTAACTACATTTAAATTTATTTGAATGATACCTTTACAATTCCTGAAGGACATTTCATGCTCGGATGATTGTTTCATTATTTTCAAGTAAACAAAGCCAAACTATCTGCGTTTTGAGCTGTTCCTTTGGGATGTTTTCCATATTTTGTCCATTTGATATGTTTGTAAACAGGATGTTAGTAGTTTCAGACTGTCTAACAAACATGTAAAAACTTCAGGCTGAATTTTGTCAAATGATTAAGAACTTTTACAGAAAAAAATCATCAGATTAGCTGAGAGAATAATCAGCATTTTGTTTTGTAAAACAAAAAACGATACTGAAATTCAGTTGTGTGTCATCCAGATTTTTTTTTAGGTTAAGATTTTGTTGATTTTAGACAAAGTATCGTTTTGTTGTGACAAATTTGCTGTTCTGTGCAAGTCAACAAACATTAGTCAACATGGGTCCTGTGGAAGTAACAGAGGGACATAATACTGGCTACATGTGAAGAAGAAATAATAACACTGTTCAATGGCACTTTTAACAGCACACAGGTCTTGCATAAGGCTGGAGGCATTGGGGTGGAGCAGGAAACGCTCCGATCCTTCATGCACAGTATGACTTCATACATAAGCTAATAATACTGAAACACTGACTGAGAACTGAAAGTCAACCAAAACAAGGAGAAGCTTGGTAAGATTAAGCACGTGTGTTTTGGAGCCAAAGCTGAGCCTGGAGGGTGGGGTCTGCTCTGGAGACACCACCCGTCCAAGCTTTGTTGGATTGCAAAACAAATGCGCCCGATGCTGGCTTTGAGGTTGTGACTCGACCTTCCCTGATAGGACAAATTTTGGTTCATGGCGTACAGAAGCCGCATTCTCATCCCAGACTCCCGTTCCCACCCACAACCCCCCCAGGAATACGTTGTTTTCCTTTAAGGCTAACAGTTACACTGAAAATAAAAGTAATCCTAGCTAGCAAGAGCTAATACTAACACAAACAATATCCCGCTAGCTAGTGTACATATATAACACTGAAGGGCATACGATGCATGAGGCATGTATCCATAGGTAAACCAGGAATACTGTAGTGCAGAGGTTTTTGTTCGTAGAACTCAATAAAATACTGATTTAGGAAACTTCATTGGCAATAAAAAGGTATAGAAATCTTTCTCATCTTTACAGGTTAAAATGTTTTCAAACAATAACAAGATTAGTAACACTGACTGGCTGAATGAAAAAGAAACAAAACCACTTGGGATGTCTCAGTAACAAGTCTAACAAGTCAATGGGTGGGTTCTACTTCAAAATCTGTACTTCTATAAACAGGTTTTAAACACTAATATTTCATTTCCACAAATAAAAAGTCACTGTCTTATTTTTCTTTTTGAAGTTCAGGCACACCTGGGTTTTTGTACACAGTAGTGGACCGTTAAATTCAGGCAACTTCCGAGACTCGCTCCTCATGCGAGTCTAAAGAAACTTAGATGAGCAACAATTTGAACTGTCCTGAAGAAATGTTTTCCTTTTAAATGTTTGTTGTCACTTTGTCTGATGGTTCCGTGCTCTCCGAACCCTCCCCGATTCTCTTGTCTGTAGCTGCTTCACAGTCTGCCATATTCTCTGCATCCACGCTCGCCGATTGCGCCTTTTCTTCGGTTCTTTCCGCTGATGAGTCGTCTTGAACTTGATCTTCCCTCAGCTCGACTTCTACCACATCACAAGCAAACTCCTGTGCTGCCCTCTCTCTTTCCAGCTCTTCGACGACTGCTGGATCTTCCTCTGCCAAAAGTGCTTCCTCTTCTTCTTCGTAGTCATCAAAGTTACCCTCGTAGATCTCACACTCGCCGTCGTCCACTTGCACCACTCGGATGTCGTCCATGGATATAGCCTCATCGTCCTCATACTCCTCTATCTCGCTCTCCCTCTCGTCTGAGTCCATTTGGGAGGGCGGGGTCGTGGTCCGGCTGTCTGACTGCAGCCTGGTGCCGGAACTGCCGATGTCCACGTGAAAAATGCGTGTTCTCAAGGTGGAGCTCGTGTTCGAGTCGTCTTTCTTGCAGTAGGAGTAACGGTGGTTCATGTGCTGAGAGTACGAGCCTGAGTGAGAAAAACGCTTCCCGCACTTATCACACTGGTAGGGTTTCTCTCCGGAGTGCAGCCTCGAGTGCTCGATCAGGTGGTGTTTATGCTTGAAAGCCTTATTGCAGATGCTGCACTCGTGGGGGCGTTTACCTGGAGGAGAGTCAGAGAGCAACACGTTAACTGAAGTAGTAAGTAGTACGCCTTTACTGTGGGGTGCTGGCTCAAAACGGGGGAAAAAAATGAAAGACTTCTCCTTTCCACACAGAACTGGATCATGCCTGAAGTGGTCATGAAGGATGAGAGTGAAGAACAGGACATGCAAAGATATCGCAAAGTTGGTTGGTTTGAATGTGTCAAACACTGATTTTGCACACAGCTCACACCAGCCCTCAGAAGAACCCTGTAAAGTGTTGCATCTGAAACACAGAAGGATTTTAGCATGTCGTGACAAGATGATGTGGCAACTGAAACGAACCCACACAAAAGAGCCACACAATCCATCAGAACCCTCATTCATGTAAACAGAACATTTGAAAGAGAGATGGCAGGAAACTGAACTTAGAGGAAACATCTCTACAGATTCGCGCTGGTGCAGACTGCTGAAATGATCTGTGAAGGCATATGCAGAAGTAAATCACAAGTGATTAATGATTTGGAATTACAAAATTCATGACATCAGCAATCATCCCTGCTAAGAGCTGTGGGAGAGAGTTTCATACAGGGCGACAGCTGTCAGGACATCCTGCAGCTACTGAGGGAAGAGCTGCTGACGCACAGGATGTGCACAATGCTCTTTAAATTTTCTCACTGCCGCTGCATTGCAAACTGTTAAAGAAATGAGTTTTTTATCTGCAAAAAACAGACTTACGTAGATACTTTGAAGCTTCCTTCTTAGCCTAAACTAAATGTCACATATTGGAGGTGTGTCTGCAACACAATTATTACAGACACATTTTCCTTTCTGTGTAACAAGCAAAGAAATACTAACACACAGAAACAAAGATCTGCTTAATGGGTTGCTACATTGTTTTGCTAAAAAGTTGCTAAAAGATTCAAAAAATAACAAAGTTACTTAATCTAGTTGGCAACATGTTATGACTTCCTTTGACTGTGCCCTGATCGTGTGTGTGTGTCTGTTTAGAGAAGCAGGGGGGTGAATGGAAGTTCTAAATGCAGTTGTACAGAAAGTCTCAGTTTTGGACATTGTAATAAAAATTTTAAAGTATGTGTATGCCATTGTTAACATGCCCAGGCATTAACACTGCAAACATCTTTAAATAATTGTCTAAGTCTTATGTTTTGGAGCAGGTTGCATTTAAATGCAGAGAATGTGTTTCCACGGTAATACACACCTGTGTGTTCGTATTTGTGTCGGAGCAGCGAGCTGCCCTTCTGGAAGACCTTGGAGCACAGATCACAGGGGTACACGCCGTTTTCCAGCCGCCGCTTCTTTGCGTCATTCTGCTCCTCGAGGGAGGAAACAGCATCAGAACTGCTCTCTAAGCGCTTCTCCTGAGGTAAATGGAAGAAAAGTCTTTAATTCCCACATTAGGAATATTTTGGGATTCAAGCCATAACTGCAAAGGGAAACACCACCAACCTTATGACCATTGAGTACAACAGTCTTGGCTCCAGTGTTGTTGCCGGTTGTAGTGGAGTACGTATAAGTGAGCTGGGGGATGAGGATGGTGCGTTTTGTGGCAGCGTTGATGGCACTGAGGCAGCCCACTGTGCCCTGGCCAGCTATGGCCACCAAGGTGGGCAGCTGTGCGGCAGTGACGATGTTGACAGGTCTTCCGGTCTGAGGCGTGGTCACATAGATGGTCTGACCCTCGAGCTGCTCCTTCCTCAAGCAGGACAGGTTTAGAGGTTGCTCCTGCTGACTGGTGGGAGGTGTCGCCGTATTGTTTTCCTCTTCTGCAGTGATGTGTTTAGGAAGAGAGAGGTCCAGGGGTTCTGCTTGGGAGTCTGAAGTCTCTAGATCCTCAGGTTCACTTTTAACAATAACAAGATCCCCATCATTGAGACCAACTGATGTGCAGTCGGATGGGGAGGCCCTGCCAGAGTCTGTCAAGACCTTGTTTGATTCTTCCTGGCTGCTGCCTCCCTCTTTATCATTTTGATTCAAAGTGTCTTCTGAGCAGGAATTTGTGGTTTCAGTCTTTTCAGAAGCTGCTGTAGCCTCACTGTGGCACTTCTCTACTTTCTTTCCAGAGTTCATTTTGACAAACCACTTTTTGACCACATCCACTGGAATACTGACAGACTCTGAGATCTTTGCCAGCTCCTCTTCATTGGGGTTGGCATTAGAGGTAAAGTAAGTTTTGAGGAGCGAGAGGACGTCATCCACAGGGGGTTCCTCCAGCGTCACTCCTGCCTCACTTAGCAGAGCAGCAAATGATGGATCCAGAGCAGCTGAATCCACAGCTTCACCGTTGGCTGCTTTGCGATGTTGGAGGAGATGCAATGCCTCTAGGTTATCAGGACAGTCATCGCATAGTAAACATGTATTAGTGCTGCCAGAGTTTGGCATCTGAGCTGGTTCTGACACCTCAACAGATGCCAGTGCTTTCTCCTTTGTTGCATCTATATCTTTTATGGGCTCTGACTCTGCTGCTGTCTTTGCAATGGTGAGGTCGGCAGCCTCGGATGTTTCAGGTTTATCTGTCTTGGCTGAGGTGGGGGCTGCAATGGCTGCTGTCACAACTGTGGGAGCAGGAGGATTATTTTTGACAACGAGCGGTGTGGGCTGGGTATTGGCAGTGGCGGTGGCTGCAGGGCTGATGCTGTAGTTGATGATAATCTTTGTGGTACCGTCATGGTCCACAAAGGCTGGCAGACTGATAATCTGCTGCTGTGGCTGCTGGACTACAATTCCCTGCTTCCCCTGCGTCACCAGCCCGTTGGCTGAACCCAGCACCTGCCTGAGCACATTTCCATCCATAGCCACCTTAAGAACTCTCTGCAAGTCATTAAGATTGACACTGACAGGTGACATCAGGCCCACAGTTGGCACGACCATGGCTACACCCGGAGGCAGAGCTGCAGCCGGAGCTGTTACTGGCTGTGCTGTCCCTCCATTCACCACTCCGTTAATACCGGTTGATGTTGGCGGTGCTGCTATCACGGGCTTGCACTCATACTCCACAGGTTCGGCTTTGATCTGGGTGACGGGCAGCTGCTCCTGGAGGGGTTTGCTTTCAGTCTTCTCTTTAAGAACCATTTGGGCTGGAGCGATTGCTACAGGTCTGGCCTGTGTGGTTGGGGAGGGGGACTTCATAATGGCTGCACGAGTGACACCATTGGGAGGTGCTACGCCAACACACTTCTTACTACTGATGTGGGAGCTGTAAGAGCCTGAATGGGAGAATCGCTTCTTGCAGTTGGAGCACTCATATGGTTTCTCACCTAAAAAAAAGAAATTAGATAGAAGCTCAGTGAAAAACAAATCAAGAATCTTTGTCCATTTAAGCCATTACTTTGGCCTAACAATCAACACCAGTATGTTATTATTTACACAAAAAGGGAATATTTAAATGCCAATTAAACTGAAAACTATAAGAAATGAAATAAAGTTAAAAGTGCGTTTCCAGGGCTGCATCACATTTTGGTAGAAAGAGAGAGAAAAAAAAGAACGATTAAACTACATCATAAATACATATATGATACACTCACTTTGGTTATAGAAAAAATTACTGAAGTTCTTTTGGGAAGTTTGTGCTGTTGGTCCCAACAAAATGACTTTAAAAATGTGTAACTTTTACTAACTTCTGAGCTCAAACAAAAGGCTAAAATAAACCCTTTGAAATGTGGATGTGATCGAACGCCTTGGGGCGTGTTTCCACTCGCGGGAGTTCTGGGTAAATGTTTCAGGGGTGGATCATTCACGAGTGTCTCCATTTACTGTGAAAGTGGTTTTAAGGAACATTTACAAACCATTAACCTCCTCAGGTTGACCAACACAAACCTCCTGACGGGGGTATTTCCTGATTTTGATTTCTAAATTACGTTCAGAAATCACACGTGAACAGAAATCATGTCACCACAACTTTAGGAGAACATTTGATTAATATGGAGATTACAAGAAAATACGACAGATGTATCAGTAAGTCAGTTCAGGTCTAGTTGGCAGATTACACCAATGTAGAAGTCCGGCGGGTTTTTTTTCTTTCTTTTACTCTCAACCGCTCTGACGGCGCTGTATGTAAAAAACAAACAAACAAACAAAACTACAAGTAGCATCCACTGTTTACTTGTTTCTTCTTCTCTTTTTTCGTCTTCTTGCATGGTGCTGGCCGTCTGCAAACAGCGATAAGTGCGCATTACCGCCACCTCGTGGTCGGCTGTATTATTTTCACTCAAAGGTTCCACCGATGTCAAGTTCGTCTGTTATAAACGACTCTGGGATTGAGCTTTTTTAATTTTTTGTAAAGTCACTTGTAAATTTCTCCCGCTGCATATTGTTTTTTTTTTTAATTTGTTCTTCATAGACTGGTTCCTTATCTAGACGTGCTTTTCTCCCTGTATAACCCCCTCCCGATTCTCTCCCAGTTCTCCAACCGCAGGTGGTAGATTGCTCAAATGCATTTGCCGATTTTGCAAGTGTGAAATCCACGCTCCCCACGCAGACTTGACACAACATGCCACCACTGAGAAACACAAAGAAAACCTTGGTGTCTTTGTTATCTATGAGGATTACAGACTTTGTAGTCACCATTTCAAAACCTTATGAAATGAAACTAAGAAGTGAGCTGAAAACAGTGACTTCCATTGCCTGTCACACATCAATTATTGCTGTGGATCATCTAGGTGAATTGACTGACTTTACCTCAAATGATAAAGACGCCAACATGCGCCAAACTAAACGGACTGCATTGAGTAATCATGAAACTGAGAGATATTCCCTTGTAACAGATGAAAGCACATATATTGCATCTGTCAAGCTGCTGTGTGTGATAATCTGCTACTTCGGTGTTAAACTGAAGAAAATTGTCAACTCTTTTGGGTCTGGTTAACTTGGATAGTGAAACAGCAGTCTCAACTCTGACCTGTTTTCTACAGAGTATTGGACTAGATATAAAAAAATGCATTGGATTAGGCACTGGTGGCTGCAGTATTATGATGGGGAAGAAGAAATCTGAGTACACACACCTGCTTCAGAAAAACCCAATATTCAGCTAATCAAGTGTGTGTGCCATTCAATACAGATGAGGGTGAGCAAGGCAGTTGAGACACTCCCATACAATCCTGAATATTTGGTTTCTTATTCACACTTCACCGCTGCAAGAATTCAAAGATCTATAGCATCATACATCTTGGTGAAGTCCCTCTGACACTTGTACAGATGTCAGATACACGATGGCTGTCCATCCATAACTGCTGATCACACATACTCCGGGACTGGGACGAATTGAAGCTTCACTTTCAGCTGAGCAAAGATCACCAGATATGTTATGATCCTGAAATCCTGCAGCAGATGTACAGTGATGCCATGAGCAAACTGTACCTGCTGTTTTTAATGCCACGTCTGCAAGAACTCAACAAGATCAACAAGCTTCAGCAGGACTTGGGCAATCCATTCAAAATGCTGGAATGTCAGCCTCTTTTCTTTCTCTCCCTCATTTGTCTGATAAAATCTCCATTTCAGACAAACAACTGAAAATGGAGAGTAAAACTGAGAGGAATATGAAGAGCAGGTGTTGTGACTTCTTGATGGAAGCATGCAGACAGGTGCAACAGAAATGTCCAGCTGACATTCTGCTCTGGAAATACATGAGTGCATTCAGTCCAGCTGTCATTTTGTCACAAGCAAAACAACAGCTCAGATCACTGTCCATTTTGAAACTTTACTCCAGTGATCTTGCAGCTTTTGCCACACAGTATCAGACTGTTACT
>JAOWBL010049698.1:0-24488 GCA_028564865.1 Zenarchopterus dispar | reverse complement strand
GGGGCGGGGGGGGGGGGGGGGGGGGGGGGGGGGGGGGGGGGGGGGGGGGGGGTGGGGGGGGGGGAACATCTCAGACTCAGCATGAATGGGGAGGCCTCTAAGAATATCAGTGATTATTTAATAAATTGTTTTAAGTACTTGCATACAAAACAAATATGCAACACGGAGCACAAAAGTAAGTATAAAAAATTACCAATGCTAGAAGATGTCACCACTAATTATCTCATGTATTTGTTTATTTACAAATATCAAATTGATATACACTCATAGCTGGTTAGATTTGACCCATATACAGAATTTGTCGGTCTACAGACTGTGGACGATGGTTCGGTTCTTCAAGCCCTGGACGTACTCTTTGGCCTGGTCGAAGCCCGTCCTCTCCTCCATTTTGGGTGCCGGACCTTCTACCAGCTTGACAAAATAGTGACAGTAAACTCTGTCCATGATGCCAAACATGCCCCTGCCGTGGTACCGGATCCGCTTCAGGTACTTCCCTTTGCCAGAGAAGGACTCAGCTGGAGGAGGAGATGAGAAACACAAACAACTCATTTCATTCACAGGTTCCCTTGGATGAAAACAGGCCATACTGAAAAGGGTGGAGTCTAGGCTTATCAGTAGTTGTGCAGGCTGACATGAATTAGTTGCACTGCACAGAATCACAACTCAAAACTACTGCAATTAAGAGATCTGAAAATGTCTCATTCAGTTAATATGATTCAGTAAGTGGTAGGGGTAAGTAGCTTTGGTTTAATTTATTCCCACCCAGCTTCGCTTCATGCTGTGTTTGCTGGGGTCTTGGATTAGGTTGTGTAAACTTTGAACACTGATTTGAAAAGAGCCATAGTCTGAGAAGCAGTCGCTATATAAAGACCTGTACAGACATGAATGGAAACAGAGCTGTTGTGCCAAGTTCCTAACGCTGTTTTGATCTATAAACATGCCATCAATAGTTCATTAGGAAAATATGTTACCTTTTTTAAAAAAAAGGTCACTTTTCCTTTCAGTTGTCTGAGGAAACCTCAGCTCTGTCATCAAAGCCAATCATCTCAATTTTCAAGCCTTTCAGTTTTTGTTGGTTAATTATTTAATGGTGAGACATGAAAAAATAGTAGATGTAACATTTTGACTCAGTTTGTTAAAAATGTAACATGAGGTTTAGTTGTGATCCTGAAATGCAGTTTTTGTTTGTTTTATGTTGTGAAACTGTGCTGTAGATCCTCACCTACGTGAAGGTTGGATTTATACTCTACATTGTGATTCTTGACTGCCATCTCTTGAGCTTCAAGAAGTACCTGAAACAAGAAACAAAGAGCTGAAACATGCACACACCTGTACAGAAGTTGAAAAGAAGAGGATACTGTAATTCTGCAAAGACACTGCAACTCAAAAACTAAAAAGGTGGAAAGGAAATACCTAATTAGAAGGCTCACCAACAATAAATCCACAAGAACCATCTCTAATGTTATCAAACACATGGAGCGGGGAAAGATGGACATGGAGTTACAAACCTCTTTCATAATTTTGGCCCCTTTTTTGTCATTGAACTCCAGCTGTGCGATAGCCTCATCAATGCTCATGCCCCGAATCTGTGAGGGAGAAAATGCTTTGAAAGAAGCAGCCAAATAAATATTTCTGAACAGATGTCAGATCAGCAGGGTGCTGGTGCCTGGGGCAGCTGCTTTTTTAACAGCAGCGCTATTGCATCAGCTATAATAACGAAGAGTCCATAAGGACAGAAAATGGGTCACTTTAAGACTATAAAATGTATGACATTTTTTCTAGGTCTGAACTCCATTATAGTCATATCAGTTTTATTGCATTAATGAGCTATATATCAGTTTTTTTTCTAGCTCATGGAGGATGTTGTGATGACATAAATCCCTGCTGCACATCTTACCATTTTGGCCAGGTACCACATTTTGTCTTTGCTGTACTTAATCTGTCTCCTGCTGTGGTAGACCTCCTGTGGAAACAACCGTCAGAGTGTCGAGTCACTCGCAAATTAAAGAGCCATCTGCTGCTACAGTGTTTGAGGCAACACACAATCTGCCAACAGTAACAACAAATGTTGCACTAACAGTTTTCCTTTATCAGAGTCACATTGTAAAACAGGGAGAGAGACTCACTGCTGGTCTTCGTGGCTCATCTGGCAGCTGAGGTGGATACATAATCAGGTTCCTCCTCTCCCAGTGTCTTGATTCTAGTGACAAGCTGGTGTGGAGACATGACAGCTGAGGTGCCACACCGCCCAGTGGGTGCAACCTGGGGAGTTGTAAAGGGAAGTTGAAGGGTCAGAGAGGTTATTTCACACCTGGACTGGACAACCTCAGACACTGGATGACAGTGCACCATAATTTGACTAAAGAGCTGAAACAAAGTCCTTATAGGTCCTTCTAAAATATTTTGCAATTTCATCAGTACACAAACAGACCAAAACTTAACTATATTCACCACAATAAGGTACTATAATAACAATAGTTATCATTATAAAAGCCTTGATGAGAGATATTGTTGAACTTTTAAGTAAAAGCAGATTGCATTGATCAGCAAATAAGCACACACACACACACACATTTATCCCAGAAAAATAACACGTGGATGGTCTCAAGTCTGAGGCAGTGAACACCACCAGGCTCTGACATGATACAGGCTAAAGATACAAACATCTAGCACCACAAATGACCCAGCCGATGGTACGAGACTAGAGCCTTGATCATGAAGAAATCCCTGAGTGAAACATCTGTAGCCAACAACCTGCTGAAAAACCACCTCTGCACAACATGGAAGCTCATGTCAAACTTCATCACAGCAAATATGACCAAATATGAGTGGCTTCACATACAAGCAAAGCCCAGAAGGGAATTGGAAGTAACATCAGAGAAGTCAAGCACCAGCTACTGATTGACAGAAAAGTAACAGAAATATCAGACAAACTAATCTGCATAATTAAAAAAAGAAAAAACTATAACTCAAAGTTGCACACATGTATACTAGAATGCATGGAAAGACAGTAAAAACAGGATATTTAGAGCCTTCCTTAGAAGCCCAATGAGACCATTGACGACAATCCAAAGACCAAATCAAATAACTGAACAAGTTACCAAGTGCAATGTACACCAGACAGGCGTGTACCTCTTCTGCTAAATCATCACAAAGAGTGGTATGTACGTATATACCTTCACTAAGTGCTCATCACTTACACCAACACACTCATACACCATTTTATATTATAAATAGAGTAAGTGGAGGCTCTGACCACGACAAACTAACGGAATAGCTCCAGCAGGTTCCGGGAACAACATCGGGCATTGTTATCAAGGAGATTTCAGTCCTTTAGAGAACCAAAATACTGCTTTAAAAAAAATCCTCAAGCATCCCTCTGGTAGCAGTCATGAACGGAGGCTACATAAGTGTATGATGCGGCTGTCAAAAATACGCTAACAATATGTTAACGCAAAACATGTCATAACATTGTATAAACTTCTTTAAATGATGTCACTGTGCATGTAATCGAAGATAAAAGTAAGATAATATAATATTAACGTGTAACTCTTATTCCGTTCAGACAATATGGCTTATTTATTGAGAAAACCCAGCCGATATAAGGTGAGTTCGTCCTTGTGTAGAAAGTGTGCTAGCTGTACACTTACCGGGACTGTAACAGCGCAGAAATACTTCTTAAAATGGGCACACCTGAAAGAAAACATGGAGTCGGTAAAGACAACGGCAGGCCAAATCACTAACTCCAGTTATATCGAGAGAAATGCTTATTTCTGTTCAATTATTTGGATGGTTTCTCACCCCGTCCGGTCATTGCGGTCGACATGTTGGATTTACGATGCTGCTCTCTTCACTTTACGGCAGCAATATTTATTTGTTTATATCATCGTAGTTTGAACGTTTGCTGTCTGTACAACGTATAAAAAATATTGTTTGCGTTGCATGTCGAGACTGTAACAGTAATATCAAAAAACAGAATATTTAAATGCTGTAATTTCGGTTTGAAAGCAGCAGACTGCGCTTAGTTTGATCTAGTCGGGATACCGTAGTCGAGACCGGTAAAATTTACGACACGGCGTCCAGTGTATGGTAAATAGTGCTGTAGCCATGGAAGTCCAGGGAACATGTGACAAGTTTGGTTTTTAGGAAAAATCACGAAAAAATACAGCTATTTAAAGTTTCTGAGGCGCCATGCGTGACAGGTCGCTCCCCGCTTCTCCCAACTGGTACTGCTCGCGCTGCAGTGACATCAACAGCGGCGGTTTATTAGGCGTCGGAGCCAAAAATGTCATCTATTTGATTGACGTGTCTGCATCCTCGTGCAGGGTCGCAGGTGAGTCCGTCACTGGTCCCAGTGGTCCACGTCCACGCAGGAACATGGTTCAGTCTACCGCGTGTTCGTATCCGTAACAAATGTCTCGCATAGACAGAAAGTCGTGTGTTTTTGTGGTTGAATCAAACAGACCAAAAAAATGTCAGGTGTGCTGTGGGAACAAACTTAAAATCAGAAGATAAAAGTTGCTGCTGAGTCACAAAAAAAGGGGAAAAGAATCTGAAACAGCTGATAACTGATCAACCTTGAAATAGTTAGATACATTTTTCTCTGTTTTAAACAAACCAGCGAGTCTTTGTTCTTATTTGTAATTATTTAACGTCTATTCTGAGTTTTAATTCCTCTTACGTTTGTTTCAATTTATTTTTATTTTTTTAAGATTTGTGTTGAATTTCATTTTCACTGGTGTCAGACATTTGAAATGTTTTTTCCCTTTTCCTTGAATCTCTATATTGTAAAACTGTTTGATGTAACTAACATGACGTTTGTCAAAACCTTTGGCTCCTTGGTGATCTGAGGCCTTCAGCTTGTGTCCACTGGCTTCTTAAACTGATATGCTATCCATATCAACTACTCACCTATTATATTATAGTTATTATATTATTTATCAAAACCTCAATGCTTCTGGAAGACTCAAAGCTTCCAACTAGGAGTTTATTTTCACTGAACTGTGGAGCATGGTACACAATTATTTGTATAATCAAAAACTGATTTTTAGCCCAGTCTATTGTATTGTGCTGGTTTTTATATCCTTCTGTTAGGGGTACTAAAACAGGTTTTCTAGTACACTTCAGGTGCAGTCAGTTGATTAGTCAATGAAGGATGCTCTCTTCCATGTTACATAGAAATAAACACAAGATGCACCATTTTGAAGTCTTTTCTTACACAAACCTCAGCTTCTTCTCACCTGCGTGTCCTACACTGAGTTTTTTTCTTCCTCCTTGATCTTTTTGAAGGAGAGGCTGTCACAGGTTACTTGGCAGATGCAGCTAAAACCATCCGGAAAACAAACCTGGAAATGGAAACACAAACTAGATCAGGGCTTATCTTTCCAAAGTGTACCATACCAAGCCAAACCGAACTGTGCTGCTCCTTGGAAATGTAGCTGAAATCCTCTGAAGAAACTGTTGTGGAGGTTAAATTGAAAGTGATTGACTTTGCTATCATGTTTATCAATACTCTTAAACAAAATGTAATTGTGTGTGGGCTGATGCCAATCTAAATTAAATGGCTTAAGATTTGGGCTGTTAATTTAATGAAAGACAGTGGGACTACGACTCAAAAGATGTTAATTTAAGAAGAAATGATGCCGATATATTTCAGTATCTCTAAATAGTTTAAATCAGTGGAGTAAATTATAAGAGTCTTACCGAATGAAACTCAGTGGAAAAAAGAGAAAAGGACCCAAAATTCCCATTCAAATAATCCATTTGCACTATTTATTAAATCTTAGTTTCTGCTTCTTTCAAATCACACATCAAGACTTTGTGATAAAAGAAAGTAGTCTTAAACCTAGCAAATTCTGATATTTCTTTGCCTGTCAGAGGAGGAACTGATGAAACAGTTTTCTCAGATCTGGGTCTTGAGGAGTAATTACGTTATAATGTGTAAGCTGTCCTCTTTTGGTAGGTGAGCTCGTGGGCCACCGGGACCTGGTGTCGGGTTTTTCATTCTGTCAACATCCAGGGCAGACTCACATATGTGTCAGCTCCTCCAACGATGGGACCGTTGTCTTCTGGGACACGGACTCCAAGACTCTAATAAAGGAGCATGCAGCTCATCAGGTGAGAGTTGTCTTCAACTGAATGGTGGACATTTTTTCATATATTACACCGACGCCCCCTACAGGCTGCTGTCTGCTCTGCAACCACAAGAAACCAGGAGAAAGCATCTTATTGGCTAAACTGTTGGATGTTTTTCTGTCACAATTCCGGGCCTTTAGAGTGACTTCAGTTTCCTGAATGAATATAGAGGGAGAGGGTGAAAAATCTGTGGCAGACTGGTCAAATGGTTGTTGATAGGTTAGATGAGATAGTTATATCACCAAATCCCTGCAGAGTGAAGGGGGCAGGAACAAGAGGCCCGACTGGCCATGATCCATGTCTGTTTCAAAGGGATGTTCAAACCAGATGATTAATGTTCAACAGAACAATGCTAATATACTTTTCATAGTTGTGGTTAATCTAGGTTTCTTCAACCGTTTTCTGTGTTTAAATTGAAAATAAAGCTGCAGACTGAAAGATTGAAGAGATTTGGACCTCAAACAGGCCTGAATTGATATTTACAAGAAAACACAGCTGTTGGTTCAATTCAGTTTTATTTATTTTGTGTCAGTCAGAATTACTGTAAACATTGAATCTTTTAAATTTTTGTGCCACAGAATGTGGTGAATATTAGATAGTGTCAGTCTCAAATTTTAAGCTCTGATAATCTTTGCGGACTGTATTTTACCACATGTGACGGGTGTCTGTGGGAGGTCACGTCAGCTGTTTTGTCCACACAGAACCCTGTCTCAGCGGTGCACTGGTCCCCCGTGGATAAAAACCTGGTGGTATCGGGGGATGAGAAAGGAGTCGTGGTGTGCCACTGGTTCCACACCGGAGACACCAGCAGCTTCTTCCCTGAACCCAGGACCATCTTCTGCCTCACCTGCTCCCCCCACAGCTGGAGCTCCGTGGCTGTTGGGTAAGAAAACATCACTGAACCTCAGTTACCGTTGATGTGGCTTCCAACAAAGAGAATACAAGTTATTTAGTCAAGAGAGAATATTAGATCAATAATTAATACTTAATGTTAGCGTTCAGGTTTGTGAAGAGGAATCTAGATGCTTTACTGGTTTTTCTGTAGTTTTTTTTTTTTTTTTTTTCAGGATGCTTACATGCTGGAAAATTCTGATGTTTGACATTTTAGTCAAAACAAAAAAAAGTGTGTGTGTGTATGTATGTATGTGTATGTGTGTGTGTGTATGTATGTGTATATATATATATATATATATATATATATATATATATATAATGAATCTGTAACTGCCTTGAAAGCAAACTAATACTTATTTTCTTATTAATTTTCTCTTCTTTCTTTGTGCTAATCTGCAGAATACTAAAAATGAGAATTTTTTTCATTTTCTTTGAGAACTTCAAAGTAAAATCTAAATTTGTGTGCAAACCATTCTGTCACAGATACAAAGATGGTATGATTGTGCTGATTGACGTGAGCAAGAAAGGGGAGGTGACTCACCGCCTCCGTGGACATGACAATGAGATCCACTCCCTCGCGTGGTCGCCGGTGAGTGGTGAGGACACGCTCTACAGCAGAAATGAAGACGCCGAAGGTAACCATGTGTAGATGCTTAAATCATGAAAAACGGAACTTTGTGGTCTTGTTGCCGGAGTTTTATAAAAGGGATTTAAGTATTAATGTGAGACTTATTTTTGATTTTTCTAGGAAGCAGCGGCATATTCACAGGAGACGAAAAAGGCTGCTATCTGGCATCTGGGAGCAAAGATCAGACCGTGAGGATCTGGAGCACAGCCAAAGGAAAAGGTGAAGGATATGTCACAGACCTCATCAGGCAGGTTTGTGGTGCAAACGACAGGAAGTTTGTACCTTTGTTCCCAGCTGATGTGTTTAAAGTCACAAAAGGGGAAGGAAAAGCTTACATTTTTCAGCTTAAGAACTATAAAATGATCCACAAGTTGAGGTCCTTTAAGACAGATGAAGCATGATGATCTTTTGTAATCCTCTCTGTGTCATGGTGGATGACATGAACCCCCACCGTGTCTCTGATATGCTCACCAGAAATGCTGCTCACTGTAACTGGAGAACACGAAACAACAAAGCTCTTCATCAGCGTGGAACATTTATTTTCTTGGTCTTTCAGGCGTGATGACTCTGAAGCTACCGTACCTCAAGAGAAGAGGGTCGGCTGTCGACCCCGGGGTCAAAGAGAGAATCTGGCTCAACGTTCACTGGCCCGAGGGAAGAGCGACGCAGCTCGTATCCAGCTGCTTCAGGTACGTATGAATGTCCAGAGGAGTTGAAAACGTGACGGCTCAGTGGGCGACAGGATGTTGTTGTCTTTAATCAAGAGTCTGAAACAGTTTGGCTGCACTTCAGAGCAGAACCTGTTCTCTCACTGCTGTGGGTTCAAATGCCCTGCATTCCAGTTTGACTGTTTTCTTTATTTGCACAATTTTTTTTTTGTTTTAATTCTCACATTTTTAATTCATACTCAAATTGTTTCAGAACAGTGACTCAGAGCACAGATTCAGTCATAAAGTTCAGCAGATACTTATTACGACTTTTTTTGAGTGAAAAGTTGAAGGAAAAGGCTTCAATAAATGAGAGCGAAAACACTGATTAATGCTGTCAAAAAAACCCACTCATGACTGACAGTGGTAGTATACTCCCACAGCTGGTGAAATGATTTATCTTCAGATGTTTGTATTTGCGTCCAGCGGCGAGTTGGTGATGTGGGATTTGACCAAGGCAGGAAAGCAGAGATGGACTCTTTTTGGAACATCTTCAGAAGGTCAGAACCACAGCAGGATCGTCTTCAACATGAATTCAGTTCACCTGCAGGACGGCAGAGAGCTGCTCATCAGCACCTCCATGGACCGAGAGGTGGCTTGCCTTTCACCTCAGTTACTCTGAAAAAGCTTCCAAACCTCTAGATACTTAACATTTTGTTTTCTGCATTTGTCCAGATTAAATGCTGGGACCTCAGCTCGCTTACCTGCTGTTGGACTCTGCCCACTCTGGGGGGTCCCGTCAACGCCCTGACCTTCTCCCCGGTGGGTGCAGGCTGTCTGGCGATGGGCGTTGGGGACACCATGATCCGGGTGTGGAACACGCTAAGCACTCACAACAAATACGACATCAGGTCTTTCTGGCAGGGCATCAAGTCTAAGGTCACGGCGGTAAGATGTTACAGTTAAATACGTTTAATTTTGTCTCAGTGTGAACTTTTGAGTTGTTAAGACTGAACTCTTTCTTTCTGATTAATGCTGCACAAAGCCGTTAAATTCAGGAGATGTGTTAAAACTTGATATGTTAAGATATGATTAGAAACATCTCAGGTCTGTGAGGTTCTCACATAAGAGCTTTTTTTTTTTTTTTCCCCACATGAGGTTTTTGACGTAGAGGAACGTCTGGGCTGTACTGCATGTGTGAAAAGAAGCTTCTGAGACACAATTTAATGACAAGCTTTTCCTTTTTATTGTAGCTGGCGTGGCACCCAAAAAGAGAAGGATGCTTGTCTTTTGGGACGGATGATGGTAAAGTTGGTATCTACGATGTCTTCTCCAACAAGTAAGATCCATTATTGTGAGCTGTGTAAATGTTGCCTGTTTTTGATCTGCCTTTGTGTTTATCTGCTGCTGTACAAAGTGAATTTGTCTTTATACTTAGACACATGAGCCACGTCAGTGGCTTCCATTTGGGCTTGAAGCCAAATGGACTAAATGTGAAAATAGCTGAAACGTTAACTTCACTTCAGTTTTTGATTTATCGTCTGTTTAGCTTAGCTGTTTAGCGAACTCCAGATATTGGTGTATGGTTAATGTTGACATTACGTGTAGTTTATTTGCTGCTGTTAAAGCAGCCAAAGAGTTTCAAACCTACTGCAAGATCTCGTATTTAATGGCAGTAAAGGTTATGTATGTGAATGTGTCCAGTTATTCCAGTGCAAAAGGAATCATACTGGTAGATAAGTGTCAGGAGTCGAAAACTCAAAGTAATATGTTTGAAAGGAAAACAAATAAGAAAAACAAGAAAACAGGGTTGCAGTGGGCTAGAGAGAAGCAGTCATGGACTCTGGAGGATTTGATGATGGTGATGAAAGTATATTTTTCCTTTGGTTAAGTTTCTGTCTCAGGCCCAGTTCTGTGTTTTGTTTTTTTTTTTTGTTTTTTTTTTCGACTTCTCATGTGGCACCAGTCAGGGAACCTTTTAAATTGTTAAAAAACAAGTGTATATTATTGGATATAGTCAGATTGGTCGTGTGACATGTGTGCCATTTAAGCAGACAAATTGGACTTTTCTTGAAAATATAAAAGCAGTGAATCATCCATCCATCCATTTCTTCTTCACCTTCAGAAAGCAGTGGCTTGGATAAATATCTTCTATTGATCTCTGTTTATTTCACCTGCATTCTTTGAAAATTGTGCGTTTTTTTTTTTTTCTTTGTTTGTTTTTTTCCATCCCTTTCTGTGTCATTTTTTCCGGGTCAGGAGCTCAAGACATTCCATGTTTCTACTTTGTCCTTATTTTTTCTCAGGTATCGGGTATGGGACCCCTTTTTAAAAGATGATGCAAGCAACTAGTCAAAAAAATCCAATACAGGGAATAAATTGGAATTGGTGATCATTTACACCTTCAGTGTAAATGCTGATAAAGAATACAGGCTGTCTTAAAATCCAGAGGATGTACTGCAGATGCTGAGTGATTATTTATATATTTTTTTACTCATCTTCAGTTTAATAATGACAAGTTGTAGGTTTTCTCTGTGAAATTTTATCTAAGCAGCATTTTCAGCTCTTTTTCTTTTTCCCCCACAAAATAAATCCCTTTCAAAATAAATCTCTTTCTTTCTTTCAAAATAAATTTCTTTCTTTGTTTCTTTCTTTCTTTCTTGGCAGTTTTATAGTTTAGATGCACACTACTGTAAATGACACTATTAAATATATTTACTGCACCTTTTTTCTTGTTTTTAACTGTAAACGGGTACTTATTGCTGTGACTTCAGATGAAAACCTTGCAAAACAACTAACAAGTGAAATCTTTGCTCTCATCTCTCTCTTCTGTGTTCTGATAATCTCCCGAGTCTGCCGAGTCCTGTCCCCCTGCAGCTACTGACTGCACATTTGTTCTGCTTCATGTCCTCCCAGGCCTCCGCAGGTATCCAACTCCTATCACAGGAAAACGGTGTACACGCTGGCCTGGGGACCCCCAGTCCCTCCACTTTCATTTGGTAAGTTCCTAATGAAGTCTGGTTTCCTGCTGCTGCTGCTCGCTCTGAAAGCTCTGAAGCAGCAAAAAATGCTGACAGCGGGATGCTAAAAGGCCCCGCGTCAGCAAAAAAACCCCAAACCTGCTCCGCACGCCTTCTTGTGATTGACTCCATCACTGAATGAGCCGAGAAAACCCTGGCAGCTCACCTCCTTCCACTACAGTAACTCTTGGGGAAATCAGGTTGTAGGCGGTTAATTTTACCAGCTGTCGCTGCATGACACTTTGATTAGCGTATCACTCACTGTGTTTCAACATCATAAAGGTTGCCATGTCAACAATCCCCGCGTGGACTTGATAATTTGACCTGCAGCTTTGGCAGCAGTTTGGAGCACTTAGTGGAGCTGTTTGTGGTGCTCGACATCAGCAGGGTGTTACATCCTTAGTTCCTACTGATGCAGAAGAAACCAAACATGCAAACATGATACTGTCTTTATTTTTCAGATGATTGTGAGTGAAAGTACAGATTTTTTTTATTTTATTTTTTTTTGGAGTACATACTTACTTTAGTATTCACAACAATTCTTTACGAAGTTTTGTTTTTAATCCATTTTCTTTTTTTTTGTCTGTTTCACCATGACAGCTTCTTGTTGAATGTTTATCTGCGGGGCAATAAAAGTGTCCACTATCAAATCACCTACCACAGTGGCATCACTTTGATAATGTTATAACATTTATTTATAATGTTTATTTACATCCAGAATTGAGTACATCTCCCTTAAGATCTTTTATTGCTTGTAGACAAACCGGAGTACTAGGTAAAGTTTTCTCAAACTCATCCCAAAGACTCAGTAGGGTCTTGGACCTCCAGGTGCCAAAATGATGTCTCACGCTCCTTGAACTGCAAGACTGAGGAATCCTGACACTGACGTTTTGGACTATTCTATCAGAGAAGAGGAAAAATAAATCTGGTCATCCAGGCCATTCATTTAATCAGATGACTTCTTTATTTTGGACACATTATTTTGGGTACATTGCTGAACCTTGATCTGACCGACTGGACCAGATCAGAATACTGCTGCCACCATCACTTTGTCCACTTCTCCTCTTACCCAGCTTTCCCTGTCACTCTGGGACAAGGTAAATCCAGACTCATCAGTCCAAATCACCTTTATTCCATCGCTCCAGAGTCCTATATGCTTCTTTGTTTTTCAATTCACCTCACTGATGAGGGGTTTTCTCAAGACTACACAGTCTTGAGTTGTAGATACTCATACTTGGGCTTCTCTTCACATCATCTGAGTGTTCAATATTAAGATGTTTTCTGGAGATCTTTTGATTTTCTTTGTTCACATTTTTCAAGCACATTTCTTCCTAGAAGTTGATGGTTTTCCAGTATCCTTCCAGCATGTGTTGGAAAGTCCTGAGCACACTTTTAGTACTTCTGTCAAACCTTCTCTAGATGTTTTGATTCAGACTACTAATCTTAGCCTTTTGAGATGGGAACATGTTCTCCACAGCCACATAGGAGGAATCAGAAGCTCCTTTTTTAGCTGAATGCATTAGCGTCTTATTCGAAAAAGTACTAGGAGGATTCTGTTTGCTCTGTTAAGCTCAGGGCGTGAGACAGCGAAGCAGTGCAGTAACCTTTCAAGTTCAGGCCTTTACCAGTGAGCTTCCTGCAGAGCTCTGATTAGCTTCGGCACCACTGTTACTTTCAGTTTCCACATCTTAGCCTTTGAATGTCTTGTTCCTGCAGCTCTTTCAACACAGACCTCGTTGATCCAGTCGAAGCTGATTTGTCAGTCAAATGTTTGATGCGTCACACTCTTAAAATTCCCAGTTTTCACAAACTGTCCAAACAGACCATTTCAATAAATATAAAATACCTTGTCCAGGGAGTATGATTAATATTTGCTTTTTGGAAGTGAAGGAAATTTAATTTCTTTGTTCTTTTATTTTGTGATTGTAAAATATGGGGGTCAAAAATCCCAGACAACCTGGACAACTGATCTAAAAATAACAGCCCAGGAAACAAAGTAGCAGAAGCAGGAAAGGAAGTACATGATGCTGGACTGGAAATTCATCCTGAGTTTTGCATGTGTGTAACTGTATCTGTGTGACGTTAAGGTGCAGCGGGACAGCAGAGCTACAGCCTGTACAGCTGCGCCGGTGAGGGCGTCATATTGCAACATGATCCGCATAAACTGAGCGGAGATGCTTCAGATGTCGATGTGCTCATCAGAAACACCAACAACATCAAGGTAAAAGACTGATGATGTCACTAGCGAACCATTCAACCCACAACCTGTGCCATGTGGTTGAGTTTATCAGTTCTGGAGTATAACGATGTTCTGATAATTGATCAGTAATTGCAAAAGCTGGCTCCAGAAGAGAATAGTTTCCCAGGTCCTTATCTATTTATTATAGTTTAAAGTAGAGTTATGGTACCAACCACACCAGAGGGCAATTACAAGTTTATTCCCAAACAACAAGAACCATCTATGCAGCTGGCAAGAGGATCAATAATAAAGAGATTATTATCATTCTGCAGAGAAAGGAATGTTGGCAGCAGTCCTGCAAACGTTTAGTTCGATGCCTCTGTCTTCTCTGTGGACTCTTTACTTTATTGCAGACATTTCAGAAAGCTTTCAATGAATGGGGACCGTCTGTCAGCCCCAGTAAAATCAGACAAGTGCACAAGGGAGGCTCACCTACATCAGGTTGTTCCTGTCGGAGCTTTAATGGAGCTTATGCGATGCCTGGCGCTGGTTGAATGTGAAAGTGGGCTGATCAGAATATGTTATGATGGCGAGCTTTGCTTCCCAACAGCACAAGCTGTCGCCGCACACAGACCTCAGCTGGAAGCCAGATGGGAAAGTTGTTGCCATCGGCAACGAGGATGGGTGAGTGAACCACCTCACAGGCTGCGTGGAGTCCTTAAGCCACGGAACGATGCGTTTAGTTCTGGGTGAACTGTTTGAACTGCGTTATTTAGGTCACATTCATTGAGGAGTTTATGGTTGCTTATTACACTTGCTTATCTAAACTTTTGAACCTAAAAGCTAAACCAGACAGGAAGTTCTAGAAGGACAAGCTCAGGAGTACTCTTTTGCTTCCTTTCTTTGAAATGTGCTCCACGCTGCAGGTGCATCGATGTTTATCAGGCCCCCAGTCTGAGGCTGCTGTGCAGCATCCAGCAGCACCACAAGATCATCAACACGCTACGATGGCATCACGACCACAGCTCTCCACCCGAGCTGCAGTGTCTCCTGGCCTCAGGCTCCAGCAACGCCGTCGTCTACGTGCACGATCTCCAATCCGTTATAGGTGAGCGGTGTCATTCAAAAAAACAAAAACTCCACTGGGAAAGGGTGGGATGATATTTTTTATTTATCACAATAATCCCACCCCCCACCTCCCCACCCCCCCAAAAAAAGAAAAAAGAAAAGAAAATCATTAGTTCCACTGAAATTGTGACAAATAGAATTTCTCAAAGTTGGACTAACATTCCCAGATAAAAGGGTTTGTTGAATTATTCCTGCATACATTTATCCAGTTGAGACCACACTGACTGAGCATGCCTCACAACTCCCTTCCTGGACTTCAGCCTGAAGTTTGCAGAAGAAACAGCTGGTTATAAAAAAAAAAAAAAAAAATCTGTGTTAATGGTGTGCTTTCCTTCAGAGTGTCCTCCAGAGAGCCCGGTGGTGCTGACAGAGCCCTACCGCAGGCTGTGTGGCCACACCGCTAAAATCACCGGGATGGCTTGGAGTCCACATCACAGCGGCCGACTGGCCACTGTGTCCTATGATGGCACAGCCCAGGTGAGCACGGGGATAAAAACTGGGAGGTGAACAGGTCTCTGGCTCCGGCTGAAGAAGTCCTCTAATCACTATGTAGCCCACTCTAGTCAGTTCATAGTGGCGTCTGAACATGTAGTGGAAATGAAACCTGATATAGCACACAATATAAAATGCATCATCTGTGTCCTCGTCACTGCACTCAAGTAGCAGAGAAAAATGGACCGAGATTAGCAATAATCTATAAATGTAAGAGGCAGTTTAACTTTTGATGATAGGTTGAAGTTAGCCTTATTATATATAAATAATTTTACCCACTTTGAGCATGTGTTTGTGACTGGAACTGTCCCATTTAGGTGTGGGATGTGCTGGAAGAGGCAGCTGTCGCCAACTACCGTGGTCACACGGGTTATCTGCTCTGCGTGGACTGGTCACCTGTGGATCCCGATGTGATCTGGACTGCGGGGAAAGACTTCACCGTGCAGGAGTGGCACGTCTCCAAACAGGAGTTTACAAAGCCGCCCAAAGGTAGTCACCTGTCTGTCAAAAGGTAGCACGCCGTCCAGGGTTGTCTCTCTTACGTTCACCTGTGTCATCATGTCAGGAAAGAAAATGGTCATGCTCCAAGAGAAGAACAAGGTCAGTTCCAAGCAGAAGAAGAAGACTAAATCTGCGTCAGGGTTTGGAGGAGAGGCGGTGCTGAAGATGAACGGAGAGACGGTTACCGAAGGACAGAAGCCGACGGGTGGACAGGATGTATCTGAAGGCGAAAATGATGATGTCGGCTCAATAAACGGCCTCTGTCCTCCAGCAGGTAGGAGAGTAGAAACCAAGATGTTTGTCAAGTTTGAGAGCACCCTTTTGTTTAAAAAAAAAACTTTGTTTTTCCCCCACACAGCAAATTTTGAGACGCAAAAGAAACCCTCTACTGCTGCAAAAAGCAAAGACAAACCAGGTCCGTAGCTTCTATTCACCAAACGCACAACGTCAAATGAATTTCCAGTGGAACCTGGTCACGAGCACTGCTCACCATATCTGCTTCTCCAGAATTAAACTTGCTGAAGAAGAAAAAAACCCGCTCCATGCTTCCCATCAGCACATCCATGGACCATCGGCCCAAAGAGGAGCTGCTCCACGACTGCGTGACTCTGGCCTCGGTCAAACACTGCAGCGGTGAGATGGGCGCTGAGCCATGGAAAGTTGTGATTAGTTGTTTTATAGAGAAGGAACATTTACTGTAAATTATGATTTTTTATTTCTCTCTTTCTACGATGACTCTTAAAGGTGACTTAGAATACTAACTGACTTTGCCCTGCAAATGTAGTTTCATTTTAGGGGTTAGTAATCACTAAATTGACAGTAACAGGTTCCCATTTTCCATCTGTTGCTGTAAAAACTTGTAAATCAATAAGTCAAAGTACTAAATACAAGATAGAAATGGGTAAAACACAAAACTGAGGTGCCTGTTTATTGAACTGTGTACTCCAGCACCACCTGCGGGCTGTGTCCCAGGCCAGGGAGAGTATGTCCATCTGGGGCTGTTTGCCGACAGAGAGGCTCTGTACCGCATGTTTGAGGCAGAAGGTATTTGTTTTTTCTTTTTCCCTCAGTTGGTATTAGTTCAGCAGTTAAAAGTAAGATTTAAACAGAGGGGTGTTTATTAGAACTTCTGTCAACGTGGTCTTTCTCTCTGCCATTCTCCAGAGGAGGGTCATGTGGAGGCGGGTCACTATGACTCGGTGGTGTACCTGCGGTTGTGGAGTGGAGACCTGGAGGGGGCGCTGAAGCTCGCCACAGAGAAAGGAGAACTGAACGACCACCTGCTCTCCATCGCTCCCATGGGTAAAGAGCCAATCAGTGCTCTGTGTTCACGTCAGCTCCAGCTGTTGACCCGACTCATCAGATAAGGACATTATGCACCCGCAATGTTGCAATAATTAGTCTCCTGGTGTTGTGTTTGCTTCTCCAGCCGGGTACAAAGTGTGGAGTCAGACGGTGGAGGCCTTTGTCAAGCAGCTGTGTCTGCAGGAGCAGTACCTGAAGGCAGCGTCACACCTGCTGTCACTGAGCAAAGTTTACGAGGCCGTCGACCTGCTCAGATCTCACAAACTCTACAGGTTCACTTCTCCAACTTTTTTTTTTTTTTTTTGGAGGGGGGGATACATTGTACTTTTTCTTTTGTTTTTCACCATCTTCCACAAAAAATACAGTAAATTTGAAATCCTTGTCATATTGGTTTTGAGTTGGCAACAGAAGAGACATGTCTGTTTTTGTTGTTTTTATTTTTAATTATTAGGGAGGCCATAGCTCTGGTCAAAGCCAGGCTTCCATCTGAAGACCCCATCCTGAAGGAGTTGTACAGTAGTTGGGCTGCTGTGTTGGAGAAAGATGGCCATTTATCCGCAGCTGCTAAATGGTCAGAACTGGAAGAAGCATGCTCATCCGCTCAGACAGATCTTCACATTGATTTATAAACATCTAAACTGGTGTCCACTTGCTTGTTTTCTCTCATCTCCCAGCTTCCTTGCTGCTGGCTCCAGTTTTGATGCAGCCAAAGTCATCGCCAGGAAGAATGACATGCCGTCGCTAAGGACAGCAGCCAGTGTGGCGAGACTCTCGGGTGAGGACGTTTTGGCTCAGTCGCTGGCGCTGCGATGTGCTAAAGACCTGGCAGCTGCTCAGGACTGGGTCGGAGCACAGGAGGTTCTGCGCTCACAGGACAGTCTCATGGTTGGTACCTTCCTAGAATCCATCTGCTTCTGCAGTTAAAAATCTTAAGTTATTTTGCACTCTGTGAACTACCAGCACTAATGCAAGATTACAGTTGAAATGAAGAACAGTTGCGACCCTCTGCAGGTCCATAGACTGCATCTCTGCGTAGCAGAACTGCTGGCTGTCAGACTTCAGGACTCAGCAGTCATCCCTCCAGCGCCCTGCGTCTCCAGTAATTCCTGGGCATCACCAGGAGAACGTCACATCAGTATCCAGGACCGAGTGAGGCAGATCTGGGAGGAAGATTTTGGTATTTCTCCAAACTTGGCAGGTCATCACAGTGCTGGAGCTCTTCTGGAGGAGCTCAAGCCTGTGGAAAGTCCAACATCAACGACCAGCACCCCACTGAGACAGGTACAACACAAACATGAAATGAAGACGCTGCTGAGAGTCACTTTATGTTGTTTTGAAGAGTATGTTTGTGTACACCTACAGGTGCTGCTGTATTCCTCCCTCCATTTGACCCGCGCTGTGCTGAGCTGGTTCCTGAATGATGACGGACAGCTGATAAAGGAGCTGAGTCAGGCCTTGGCTGCGCTGAGAGATGCAGGGCACTTCTGTGTTTCAGCAGAGATTTGCAGCCTGCTGTTCCCTGATGGTATGAAACTTTTTTTTTTACGTTATCAGATATTCATAAAGCTTTCCCCGTTGCAAATGTCCGTTTTTGTATGTCTTACATGCAAAGTGAAATGTTCAGCCAGTATCTAAAAAACGTACATCATCACAGCTGGCCCTAGCATTTTCTTATCAAAAGTATAACATGATTTAAAAAAAAAAAAAAAGGGCCATCTAGGGTTGATAAATATACCTGGTAATATGAACCACAATTAGAAATAAGCAAAATAAAGTATCCTGACTATCACAGTTGAGTTTGTTTAAAATCTCACTAGATGAATCAACTGTACCGCCTGCTGATGGAAACTGGTAACTGCATCAGAGGACCGTCAGTTTTTGGTTATGTAGTCTAAAAAGTACACAGTTGCCTACAAACTCTAGTTTGTTCGGCTGCTTTCAAGATATAACGTCACTGATTGACATAAACATATTTCAAGGGACTAATTTGAAATGGACAAATTTGATGGCAAAGAAAAATGGAATTTGGCTTTTGTTACTAATGGGTTGACAGGTCTGTAAATGAGGAACGAATGAGCTTTGAAGTGAAACCTTTTGAAATGATCCGTCTCTTTTTCATCCAGGTGATGTCAGTGTAATTTCTAGGAAATATCCAAAAACACTAAGTCACACGGAGGACGATGCAAAAGCTGCTGCTGTCAGTCTCCAGGCTTTTGTCTACTACCACCGCCTATATGAGCGGTGGTGGAAGGACTCTGTAGGCACCCAGGAGATCCAGGACGGGTCCCCCAGCTCAGTAGCCAAAACCCGTCCTGAAGATGAGGCAAAGGAGGAAGCACCGATCCAGAGATCGTCGGAGGAGGAAGAAACCAGGAGGTTTGATGAACTGGACTTTGATGCATCAATCCTCCTGTCTGAACCTCATGCTGCCTGTCAGGCCATCCAAAGGTCTGTGAGAGAGGTTCAGGAACAGCTGGCTTCCATGGTGCTGCAGCACAGCCGAGCTCCGGGAGGGCAGCAGGACGACGGTGCATCACACATCCCGTCGTCAGAGGACCAGAGCTCTGCTGACGGAAAGGACAGGTGAGGCTTGTTTGTCATAATCAACCAAACTTTTGTTTTGGGATTGACTGCCAGAGTTATAATTATACATTTTTAGAGAAAACAAATGGTTAAATCAGCTCACGGTTAAATATTTCTTCTTATTTTCAGTTCAGAGGACCAGGACACTCTGCTCTCTTTGTCCACCAAAATGTCCAAATACCAGCAAGAGCTGGCTGATCTTCCCAGGGAAGTAAAGGTAAAACTCCACACACAACAAATGCAGAGAGGGAATAGTCTGACAGAAGAGGAATTCTGTTCAGAGAAACATGGATACATCCTGGAATTTGTTCCATCTGATAATAAATTTAACACCTGGTGTAATCAAACAGATCTTAAGACTTTTGATTGGCTCCGCCAGGTTAATGAAGCATTCTAAGGTGCTTCTGTTTTGACTAATTACATCCTTTTTTTCACTAAACCTGACATTTCTGCATTCTACTATTTTGGTTTCATTAGGTCTGTATTCATTTCTAATATTCCCTTACTGCTTCATTAAAGTTCAAAGTGTGCTCAGGTCAAACCTTGGAGTCTCATCATTCTGTTGTTTTCTGACAACGCCTCATTTGTCTGTCTTTCAGACTTTTCCTCACCCGGATGTGGTGGAATGTTGCCTCTTGCTTCTCCATCTCAGCAAGTCCTCGCCTTCCGTGCCCAACTCCCTTAAAGAGGAGGCCAAACAGCTGCTTCGTAAATACGGAACGAGTCCCTCCATCCTTAAAGCTTTCCAACGATTTCTCACGTGATTAGTTTTTTTTTTTTTCCTGTCAGATGAAATAACGTGTATAACTATTTGTTGAATAAAAAACCCTTTAATAATACACCGATTGTGTCATTGATTCTTCATCCAAGTGCCTGATTTAGGACGTTGTGAAGCAGAAAGATGTTTACTATGTATTTTTTATATAGATGAATGCTAAAAATGTCCATATAAAGCTTAATTTGTCTGAAAAATACTTAATTACATTAAAGTGAGAAAGGAAACTTGATTAGTGTATTTGATAAGCTGGCTTTTTTGCTGTTGCTTACTTGGAGACTATTGATCCACAATCTTTGAAGTAATATCTTAAAACAGAGTGTTTATGAAGAAACATTTATACAGACTTCAGTGATGGTGAGCAGATGAACATTTAAGCCTCATCTTCCCCTCCACAAGTTTCCATATGCAGCTGTTTGGTAAAGAAAGATCAAATGCATAATGTTTACACTGAAAATACAAAACAATTTAATATACAACTGTTCAGAACAATTTTGAATGTAAAAACCACAACATGTGTAAAGCTGACTGGACAGTTTGGTGAATGTACAGAACAACAGTAGTCTGACCATTGAAACATATGCATTACCAAGAACATTTATACACTTCGTTGCTGTCTGTTTCCTGAAGTGTGAATGAGCTAAAACCTTTTTTTCTTTGTTTTTTTAAATTTTAATCAAAATTACACATTTTGAATTTACAGGCCCTTCCAGCGTGAACTTAAAAACAAAAAATAAAATTGAAATCCCTGCAAAAAGAGTTGGGTCCTGCAGTTGAGGTGGAAGTCTGAACTGAAGAGTCTAAAATCACAGTATGATACAGGAGCTGGTCCCATTCTGTAACTAATGCCGTAAAAGCAAAGATTTAAAAAAGGGTTCAGACTGTATATGGCCTTGTACTCGGTAAAAAGCGACTAAAAAGAAACAAGTGAGCTTGTGAAAGATCCACTCTCACTGAGAACCCACTGTACAGTCACTCAGGAGGAAGGCTCAAATACATTTAGCAAAGTCTTGTTGCGAAATATGGGAGCAGAAATCTGCTGGTCTGGTTGGCTTTTAAAACAAGTGTGAACCACTTGGAGAGTCGAGCGCTCAGTCAGTGCTTGTTGTTGTTGGTCTCCTCCTGCCCCGAGCTGGAAATACCGTTCTGGGGTTTGCTGGTGCCTGAGCCGAGGCCGTACAGCCTCCCACAGTATTTGGCATCATCAATGTTGTCTTCAAAGAAAAGCTGAAAACAAAACAAAAGTTTTACTATCAAGATAACTGTATTCTCAGACAAGAGCATAAACACAATACTAAACTCACTTATATACATTTTTGTGTAGAAACTTTATCTGCTCCGTTGGTTAGCATCATTGTCTACATGAACCGATTCTGCATTAATGCAGCTGGTTTGGCTGCTACATGGACTTCTGTGGGAGTAGCGCTGCAGCCCCTGACACTTCATCTAGTAGCGACGTTTTCAAATATTTAACCTACTTTGTTCCTTAACATGTAGCAAGTAAAATGAAATGCTGAGAGGCTTCTCAGAATAAACTAAACTAAACCAAAGATCAAATGGTGAACAAGAATGTTACTGTACCTCCTTCATCCTGAAGAAGGCCATGCCTGTGAGCAGAGAGTCCGATCCTGCTTGATGTTGCCTTCCGATCCTTTTCAGCTCTAACTGGTCTGCCACTTCCTGCAGCCCCCCCTGCACACACAGCAGTCAGATGTTTCCAGATGTTTCATGATACAGGACAACAACTACAGTGGCACCACCATCTACAGCCTGAATCAGCTGTGTGTTAACCATGGTTCCAATACCTTTAGACTCTTGCAGCTCTTCATTAGGTACTTGACATCATAAATTGCAGGGAAAAACAAGTTTAGGATCTGAAAAAAATCGTGTTCTTCCTCTGGGAGTCGTGCATCTGTCAGAAGCTTCACCAGGTAGCCAAAGTCGTAGCCACTGAGGGAAGAAGAAGATTCAGTCCAAGATGGCAGGATAAGACTGAGATCAGATTATTCAAAAACCAGCTGGTACAAATAAGTCCAGGCTCAAGTCCATGTGCAGCTACTACAAAATCTCTGGAACTCGGATTTAAAATAGTGAAAATTCAAAATAAAATACAGTCCAAGAGTAAATGTAATGACAAAAGTAACAAATATCACCACCCATCATGATGAAACAAAAAAGTTTTCACAAGTCTCTTGACGATTTAAAAAAAGGCAATAAGAACAGCTACAGGTGCTGATATTCATTCTTTTAAAAAAAAAAATGTTTACATGAATGCATTTATTTATTTAAAACTGGTTTTGATAAAAATATTAAGTTGACTCATCTTATTTGCACATTTAAGAACAACATCGGCAGAGCAACAAACGACTAACCTGTGAAAGGACAGCCACTTGACGTTTTCACACAGCACCAGCCCAGATGTCATGAGGAGCTCAGCAAAGTAGAGCGTGTCGATTCCTTCTTCTTCATGCTTTTTAAACTGGAGGCCGGAGTTCTGAAGGAGGTCTATAGAGTCCTGTGAATACATGTCTTCTCTGTTGGGAAAAATTAAAAAGATCTCACGATTAACCACTAAATTAACCTTCAGGGATTAGTAAAGTATTTTAAATTGAATGAAGTGATCCTTGTTTTAGATGCCATTAACAAACTGTAGAATGACATGAACAGATTTCTATTTCCTAACACTTCTTTTCTTCACTAACCCACTGGTGCTGTGTATTATCTGTGTGTTATCATGACTGCACGAGTTCAGACTTGTGCAGTGTTGGAAGTCTGCAACTAGATCCCAATAATCCAGTAATGGAAAGCTGTGAATATCTGGGACAAGCTTCACCAAAGCAAGAACAATAAAGGAGATTCAAGTCCACCTACGTTAGGTTGAATTTGAAGTTAAACTGCCACGTTGTTGTGACTGGAGGATAATCTCCATCTTCATTCATGAATGTGAGTCCAAGCTGGATGATCTTCAAGAGGTCAACGTTACACCTCAGCAGCTGGTACTGGTAGTCTACGGTGCTGCGAAATTCACCAATAGGTCGGACAACAACTCCAGGGAATTCCGTATCCTGGTCAAGATTGAAGATAAAGATTAGTCAGCCATGAGTCTACATTTCACTGTTACACCCACCCCAGAATGATCAACTCTGATTTTCATTATGATAAAGGATAAAAAAAGTCTTTATTCCCATCAATCTCTTACCATTGCAACGTAGCTGTAATTTTGAATAATCTGACGGATTTTCCTCATTTCTTCCTCCAAGTTGTTTGCCCATACTTCACAGATGATTTGACTGGAATCTGTAAGTGCCCCTGGCATGTTGACAGGTCAGGTGAAGAGCTAAAATCTCAACAGTCCCACAGTGCTGGTGAGGGATGGGGGTGGGGTGGGGGCTCAGTGCAATGAAAAATGAACTCTGGAATAGGATGAAAAGAGGATTTTAATGAACATATTTAAATCTCAGCGAAAATGAGTAAAATTAGATAATGAAGATTAACGTGAGTGATAAAGAGATAGGCACACCAATGCACACTGCACAAGTTAGCAGGTTACATTTTGGACTGAACCACAATTCACAAAATGAAATTACATGAAAAAGAAAGCAAAGGCTAAACAAGCTTATAGAAAAGAGAGGAAGCACTGAAACCTGACTGAGTCAAAACTAAGTCATACACCTTGCTGTCTTTACTACTATCAAGAACAAAACAAAACCCTGCTTTATCCAAAACTTTTGCCACTGAGTCAATACCAATTAATGCACTTTATATAATTACAGATTTTCAAAGATCCTTAATGCCATCTCCTGCCTGTGATCTAAAGACTGATATTAGCAAAATATTTTAAAGGAGGAAGAAGTGAGGGGGCTTGCTGGAGGGAGAATTTAAAAAAACTACACCAGTGTATCTTTCATGAATGTCAGCAATGTCTAAAGATGGAATCCATATTAATCAAACACTGTAAACAGAATTAAAAATGAATGCAAGCTTTGTTACTGACACCTTCAATTAACATCAGAATAATTATTAAACAAGGATAGGTGACAACTGTGTCCTACCAAATTGAAGGAAATATTATAGCTTTTCCCTCAAAAGTTTATTCCACTTTTGCCTCCATTTCTTTTGTCCATTTTTTTTTCTTCTCTTTCCCTCTCTCTGTCTATGACGTCTGTCTCAATATAATACATCTCCATATAAAAACACACCA
>JAOWBL010049658.1:1327-24506 GCA_028564865.1 Zenarchopterus dispar | reverse complement strand
TGTGTGTGTGTGTATATGTGTGTATGTGTATATGTATATATATATATAATATGTAATTATCAGTTGTTTGTAAGCTGTTTCAAAAATCTGCTTTAAAATAAGCTTAAAACTAAACAGAATGGGATCTTAAAACATTAAATTGGTGTTTCGTTAAATTTCCACTTTGTTGCAGTTTTTCTTATTTTTTTCTTTACCATTTAAATTGGTCATGAACAACAAAGAGTAAAGCTGGTAACAGCAGAGCAAAACAATAACCTGAACCTTTTTGTAGAGCAAAAAAAAAAAAAAAAGCAGATGAGACGCTCAGTTTCAGCCGTTAAATCTTTTTTTTTCAACACTGCTTGCAACATTGTTATTTTAAAGATATTCATTAGTGGTACTGTCGGCCCCAAAGGAGAAAAATGTACAGTTTTGGAGCCACAGCCAGGAGGAGGCCCCAGTTTTCAGTGTTGACTGAGGTTCAGCAGGCTCTGATCGCAGTGTGGGCCCAAGATGAAAAAGTTTGCAGTGGCAAATCAATAATTAAACCAATAACTGAAAATGACCTGGGAACGTTGAGAGGAAAAGCTATCTAACTGCCTCATAGAAAGAAAGACAGAAAAAAAACCACTGCTTAATAATGAAATGCTGCTGCACGCTTGATGTCAATAAAAAAAAAAATGAATGGAAAAAAAAAATTAAGAGCCATCTGGATTTCCTGCCTCGTTTATGGCGTCATTTTTAGTGACACAATCTGCCTTTATAATCACTATCAGTTGCATCTCGACTACACTCAGTCTTCTGGTGGCCGTGGGAGGAAGCAGGCCGGCTTACGTCACGCTTTCAAAGCACAAAACGCAATTTGTAACCTAAACACTGTCATTTACAGCTCGTCTGCAGAAGCAGGGCCTCTTTTCCTCCTAATGCACACCGAGAAATCCCTTAAGCTCCTCGTTGGACCACTGACCACTGATCCACCAGCATGTAAAAGAGGGGGTCAGTCTGAGGAAGAGTGGAAACCATGCCGTGGCCATTTTTACCCTCAACTGCAATGAAGATAAATCACTTGCTCTGAGCAGAAGGGGAGGAGGGGAGGGAGGGACGAGAGGACAGCGGTGAGACTTCAGGATGTTTTGGAGTTTGCATGTGCAAGACATAATGGACAGGAAGAAGGCTAACATCATCCTCCCCTGGTAATTGAAAGCAGATCGGGTCGCCGAAGGTCCTGCCAGGAACTAAAAAAAGAGAAGGAGAGGAGAAGAAACGTGCTTCCTATCCCTTCACCTCCATCCTTCTCCCCTCTTCTTTCTAAAACACTCATTCACCCAGAGACATTCAGTCCTTGCGGCTGGTTTCTGGAAACAAGAGAGGAGTGAGTTTGGATTTTTTTTTTTTTTTTTCCTTGGTTATCCCTCTCGCACAGCTAAGCTGAAAGGCCAGCCGCAGAGCCCCGGACTTGATTATATCCACATGAGTGCAAACATTTGTTTCTAATCCATTTTATATAAGAAACTTCCAGTGGTGCTGGATGAATACATGCCCAGAGTTCCTCTGAAACCTTCTCAAATCACGTATCCAGAGAGTTGAAGTTCGCAGATAATGCCTCTCCCTTCACATTCTATTTACACGTCAATAAATCCAGATTTAACGTTCATTTGTTGTCTTTGTTTTCCGATAAAACTTTCATGTTTACCCAAGATTGCTTTTTTTTCCCTCAATGAAAGCTTTTCATTGAAGTAGTCTGGCTATAATATTTTTATTTGGCAGCTGAATAACGGCTCCAATTATTCTTCCTTATAAACTTACTTGTCTCTTTTGAGTTCTTCCTTTTTTTTTTCTTTTGTGTGAGGAGCCAAAAGTCTAAAAAGGCCTTGTGTAAAGTTCGATAAATGAGTCTTATACAAACAGAAGAGAGTAAGAAAGAGAAAAGCGCAGCAGCATGTATCGGGTTCAAAACGAATCAGGGAATCAATTGATCATTGTAATGAGCGAGAAGTTTTAGTGTTTAATTCAGTTTTGTCTTTAGAGACAGGTGATTTGATCCAGAACTTATCTCAGTTTCTTTTTGGACTGCGGACAAAGTTCATGGTGTAAAAGTAGCTACTCATCCAAAACTGTCTTCAACTTCTTTAATTAACTTAACGAATGAAAAATATATCACCTAGTTTTCCCACAACTAAGGTTTCTACTTATTGTACCTATGGATCCTCAACCTAAAGTTGTTGTGAGGATGAGTTAGTCCAGCTTTCGTAAATAAAAGTCTTTCAACTTTTGCTTTTATTCATCTGAAGGGGCGAATCTCCGACTCAGGGAAACTGTTGACTTCCTGTTCACGTGACCTCTGAAAATGCATTGTCTCAAAATATCCCTGCAAACTTGAGCCAACAGCCACCTGCCTCTTAAATCCTGAATTTTATGAATATCTTAATGAAAAACTCGAGTATCACTTCCTTGTATGGACTACCTCACCTGATCTGGTCAGAACCGCTCCTGCCATTACTCGGTCTCCCGTCGCTGTGTACGTTTTCTGTGGAGGTGCTAAAGTCTAGTTTGCCTCCAAACAGCTAGCTGCTTTGGAGGAAAATTATTAACTGAAGTTGATTTTATCTGTTAAAATACTTTTAAACCCAACCAGAACCGGCCTACAATCATATGTGGGCAGGACTGTATGACGTCGGGCATCGTACGTAGAACTTGTGACAAATAAATCTGGCATGACGACCCCTGACTGGAAAAACCTGAAACATGAAGTAGATGAATATAATTACTGATAGACCAATCTCACTTTAAGAGGAATAAACCCACTTTTTCTAGAGCTTTCCACTCTGAATTGACTCGGTGGTCCCGAGGACGTACTGTTCACGTTCAGATGTCTAATTTACACAGTCAAGGAATGTTGTGAATGTTTTTGCTTTGACTTCGTGTAACTCATCTTCATGTTCGTATTGGTGTGTGAGGATCAGGTTTTTAGGTGCATTGGACCAAACAGCTTCAGTAGCTCTTTTTCTTATTTTATTTTATGTTTTTTTGGTCTAATCTTTAACATGCTGTTGAGACATAACGCCCAGCCTTTGGGTCAGTAGTCGAGGGATAATCCCGCTACTGCATATTGGCTAAATAAAATCTGGGTTTAGTACTGGTACATCTCATTTTTAAAGCTCCTCTCACAGCACTCTTTCATTTAATTTAATTTCTCTCTGAGTCTTGAAGTGAGTGCTTTCACTTCGCTCGCCTGCTCCTGGCCCATCTCCTCATCTCTGCAACACCCCTCCCCTCCCTCCTCCAACCCTCTCCCTTCACTTCGTTCATTTCTCTCTGTTGCTCGGCACTGGCCATAAATTGTTCGGTATTTACAGTATGTGGCCAGACGCCAGGTTTCCATTAGGTGCTTCGTTCCCCGGAGACGGCGCCGGTGGCCTGGGATGTGTTACCTCTGGATGGAGAGCGGGAGGAGGCGGGGTGGAGGTTGAGGGTGGGGTGGCGGTGAGGGGTGTAAGCATGTGAGGATAGAGAGGAAGTCAAACAGAGGGGAGGTGAAAGAGTATTAAGCACCAGTATTAAAGTCAGAGTGGATAGAGTGATAGTGAGAGGGGTCAAGTAAGAAAAGAAAGGAAGTGCAGGAGAGACAAGACATAAAACGAAAAAGACGGAGGTTAAGGGACGGTTGGAGCGAGAAGCTGACAGCTCTATACTGGAAATAACAGTGTCATGTTTTAATCTTGTTTTAACGTCCACACAGCCTTTTTTTATACTTGGACACGAGTCCCACTCTGAACCTGCAACACCGTGACGACAGTCTCAAATTCGGAGATTTAAGCAGCCAACTTCATATGTAACATGTCTAACCCTTCAGTATAGGTTGGGTTTATCTTGCGACAGGAGACAGGATGTTATTTTAGTGCAAGTGATAAAAGTGAAATAATGTGATTCCAGGCAGGATCAGCAGATTCAAACCTCAGTCTCCAGCAGTGGTCCCATAAAGGACTCACACCAGGGTCTCTGGAGTTGAGGTACAGACTTTTGTTGCTTGTTTAGAAGGGTGAATATTGACATTTATTCACAACTTGTTTTCTGCATCAGTATTTAAGGGGTATTACAAGTTTTTATTGGCTATAGAAACAAATATTTAAAGTGCCTTTACTCAGGAATTTGAAGCACAAAGCCAAAGAATACCAGCCACACAGTGAAGCATGGAGGAAGCAGTATCATGCTGTGGGTTTTAGTGATCATGGCCTGGGAAAACAGAGTCAAAGAAATGGACTGTGCTAAATCCAGACAGTCAGTCTTCAAGAGTAGGACATCAAATTAGCTTTTCACACCTCACCTGAGCAAACAACAAGCTGTTGAATTTCATGCTTGATTGAGAAGACACCTCTTAAATCTCAAAAAGTGAAGAAATGACCATGAAACTCAACGGTGTATCACTGCAAAGTACAAGGAGACATATCCTATTGGAAACAAACCTGGACACAGTCAAAAGTGCAAGATTTTCTGAGCTGTAAAGAGAAATATAGAGACATATTTCAGCAAAAATCCATGTCTGGAAAGATGGCTGTTTCTGAACTGGCTTCTTCTGGGCTTGATGTTTCATGGACGCCTGTTGTGAGCCTTCAAGTTCAACATCTAAAAAAGGAACTTCCTTGATCGCACATGAAATCAGACTTGATCTTTTTAAGGACATGGATTCAGCTTTTGTTCAGTAGAGGAAGAGAGAGGCCTTCAACCCAAAACACACAAGTGAAACACGGTGGTGGTAGTATTATGGTATGGGACTGTTGTACTGCTTCAAACCACAGGGAACCTCTTTGAGTACATGGGATATATTCCTAAGAGTTATGGAAAGAAATATGCTGTCCGTTTAACTTTAGGTCGGTGCAACAAGCCACAAAACGTACATCCAAGTTGGCCTAACACATGTTGAAGGTCATCAGAGGGGTCATCTCAGTGTTCAGATCTCAATCTGACATTTTAAACCAGATCCAAGTGTCAGTAATTTTTACTCGATTGTTTTTGTGCTTTATGTCACTTGTCAAATGTATTTATGTCTGTCATTTGTTCAAAAGCATAATTTGCTGTTTTTTTTAAAAACCTCTAAAACACAAGAAAATGGTTAAACACTAGAGATGAATAAATTTACATTTCCCTGAGTATGTTTTATTGTTATCTGCATATTCAGTTAAAAAACAGACATACACACAAAACAAAGAAACAGAAAAACAAAACAAAAAAAGATGCACAGTTCCAAAATAATTCAGTCTGTTGTAGAGGAAAAATAAGATTATTCACCTTCAGTATATATACTCATTGTACATCCTCTTCTTCTTTTTGTGATACTAAGATACAACAGATAACAAACATTGGGATGTGGAAAAAAGAGATGGAGAGAGGGGAAGATGGGGTGAAAATGAAGGAGGAAAAGGACAGAACGGAAAAGTAAGAAAGGGAAGTTGGGGAAAAGGTATTTGCATTGAAGAAGGAGACAGGAAGGATGAAAAAGAAACGTTAGATAGTTTTGGATGAGGCTCTCTTTTCCTTATCTGCTTTATCTCCTCCGGTTGTTCACTGCCGGACTCTCTCCCTCCCTCCCTTCCTCCCTCTCTCCATCTGTCAGACAGACAGCTGTTGGCAGACCCACTCTGTTGTTCCCTCCGTCCAGAGTCTCCCTGATTCCACCCGAGCCCTCGGTTCCTCCATCTCCCTCCAAATATGCTTTTACATTTCACTTCTCTCCTCCCCTCCCGAGACCCTGTCATCGGTCTGGAAGAACTGGACGTGCTTCGTCTCAGCCATGTGGTCAGAGAGTTAAAAAGGTCCTTGTATGGGTTACATGAGAACATCTGTGACATCAGCGTGCAATCAGAGTTTTGTTTGGTCTGTTGCATTTATTGTTGGCGTTGTGTTTATGTTTGAGCTGCCACAGATAAGAAGTCTATGATACTTTGGAAGACTTCATTGACTTCATCAAGATGGTCATTTATAAGAGCTAAGCCCTTTCTCCGTGTTCCACCTCAAGTGTAGTACACGTGCATCTTGTTTGATTGCATGTTATTATATGAACAACTGACCGCACTGAACCTGGTGCAATTTAATCTATCTTTGAGTGGATTTGAAACAAGGTTGAACTCTTCCACATCTGCTTCTACTAACGCTGTATCTTGCTGTTTTTCTTTGTCAGCTACTACTCATTCTTCCTGCATTTTTATTTCTTTGCAGTTCCTTCAATTTTCATTTTGCTTCCGCTTCCAGCAATTGTGTGTTCTCGTCTTGTTTATTTTTTTGTTTTTTTAACGTGTGATATTGTCTGTCAAATATTAATACCCTCAACAAACTTTGTGCATTGTTAATTTTGTTTTAATTAGACCATTGGAAAGTAGATTTTGGTTTATTCCTGGAATGCCAGTATGGTTTCCTCTCCTGTCTCCAGGTCCGCTGGTCAGATGTTGGCGGGATGGCAGAGGTCAAGCTGAAGCTGAAGCAGGCTGTGGAGTGGCCCCTGAGGCACCCCGAGGCCTTCACTCGCATGGGAATCCAGCCACCCAAAGGTGTCCTGCTCTATGGGCCCCCAGGCTGCTCCAAGACCATGATCGCCAAGGCGCTGGCTAATGAAAGCGGGCTCAACTTCCTGGCTATAAAAGTGAGTTTTCATCTCAGAATCATCACAACTCTCCTTTTCTTTCAGGGAGTTAAAATCAAAGGAATCCTTGGGCAAATTCTTCTTCTCTACATTAATGGGATACATGAATATGAACGAATAATGCTTCACAGATGTGCCTTTTGTGTCACTCTCTTGCCAGAACTGTGCATAAGACTTGGACGTTGATTTGATTATTGATGATTTTGAGTTTCTGTTTCATCTCAGTGTAGATGCTTGGAGTTCAGGCTTTGCAGCTTCATGTTATTTGTCCAAATGTTGTGTTGCTGTTTTCCCCATAATTAGCTAATAGCCATCCAATCAACCAATCCAATCAGAGGTGTGAAAATGATATCTTGTGAAAAGAAAACTCTTAAACAGTTTTCTTTCAGATAGCTATAAATAGCTACCTGCGCTCCTTTCGGAAATGTATTGTCTACTTTTCCATGTTTTCTGACTGAGGCTCAAAATAAAAGAGTTTGTTGTATTTCTGTACAGAAAGTAGTTTTCAGGGCGATGAAAACGCTTCCTTCTGGAGAATTTTTTTCTCACATTGGCTCTCTGTGATGCCATAGAGGGCTGGATTTCCCTGTATGGTCACATTCTCCAGGTAGTGTTGGAGTGTCATTTTAAAAGTGAAAGTCTGCTATTGTGAAGTATGTGTTTCACCATCACAGTGGGTGGGAATTGTGACCGAAGAAGTTGCCTGAACATGGTTCGGTAGATACGGTTTGTTTTTATTATTTTATTTATTTTTTCCTGCAAGATCTCATGGCAGACTGTTTTAAGAGTACGCTTCTTTGCACCACTGGATTTGCAAAAAGATTGAAGTTGAAAGTTGTTTTTTTTAATGTTAAAAGCCGGGAGAGAAATGGTACATAAAGGCCGTGTGAGTGGGTGAAGTCTCCACAGTTTCCCTCTAAGACTCTTAAGCTCTGTTATGCACAAGCAAAAACAAAGAAAACAAACAATTTCTTTTTAATATAGATCAGAAGTGACAACAGGACTTCTGTACATTAATGAGCCTTAAACTTTGCCCTTCGGCAGAACTCCAGAAATTTGACCAGTTAAAGAGTTTGACCCAAATGTGCTCATGTTCAGAGGAGATTCTTCTCATGTTTCTCTCGTTGTCTTTCTGAAATAATTACGTGCCTTCGTAGTCATGTAGGGAGCGAAGATAGTCGTGAGGAACTGAAGAGTAAAATAAAGAATATAGAAATAAGTATAATATGGCCGTTTGGATGTTTTTATAGCTGCACCAAACTCATGAAGCGTCATCCATCATTCTATCCGCATTTCCCCAGAAATCATCCTGACATATTTGGAAACTTTTCCTCCGAGTACATTTAACAGTTTATTCAGACATTAATTCCAGATTAAACTCCTCCACAAATTACAGAGATATCAACGGTCCTGAAGTGCCGACGACGTTCCCCCGACAAAGCTCACGGCGGCGCGCCCGCCCGGCTTCCTCTGCAGAGCACTTTCTGGTCTGACCTTTGACCCTGTGTTTGTCCTCTCTCATTCATCACCCCATCTTCTTTGTTGCCCCCTCACCTCCTCCCCTGTCCAGGACCCGTTGACAGAAACTGATTGATCACCTCGTTGAGTTGTTGATTAGAGAATATTTAGAAAAGACAGGAAGCCTCGACAGAAGCTCTCAACTGGACTCTTTAAGCCAACAGCAAATGTCGCTGCAAATTTGGGCCTTTTCTTTTTCTTTATGGAGGAGGATAATATTGGAGTTCTCAGCAGGGTTTCCTTGGAACGTAAGCTTATTTTTCTTCAACTTGCTTTCTAAAACCCAAACCTCAGACAGCCTGAGAGTCACTTTACATTTCAGAGTACATTTTAAGCAAATTAAATTATGTGATATCCTACAATCTGTCCAGGTTTCCTCATTTTACTGCAGTTAAACTCATTCTGGTAACACTTGAGGTACCTTTTTGGAAAAAAAAAACAAGACAATACTGTTAAATTGCAAAAGCAAGAGCTCAACTACAAGATTAATTTATTATGCAGAAAATAAAGTTTGTTTCAAATGGTGTTTAGAGATATCCAAACTGTAGCTTGATTTCAAAACGTTTTACTTTCCATCTTAGTTTTAGAAAGTTTGTAGAGACCAATACTGATTTAAAAAAACAAAACAAAGAGTTGTACATTAATGCTCTGCAGCAAGTTTTATAAATAAAGAGAACCCGATCTATGAAAGGGGATAAAAAAAAAACATCCTGTCCCTCTTCCTGAAGGCCACTTTCAACCATCTGCAATAACAGTATCAGGTTTTTCCAGTTCAGCGGTTGCTTTGACATAGATACGTTATCCAGATTTAAATGTGGATACTCTAAGGCTCAGCCTGTTTCCTCTGTGTGAAAAAGCCCTATTATCATCTTGTCAATTTCAGCCCCCCACCCCCCAACCCCCCTTTCCCTGAGCTGCTCGGACACGGTCACATCCAGATGCATACCTGCACCTAAACACACAGCAAGCGCACACACACACAGACAGACAAGCACGCAGCTCATATCTCCACAGCTTTTTAAACTCACAGTGTCCGACCCGTTGGCTCCGCCGCAGAGCGAGGAACCTGGAAATAATGAGTCAACCTCCACACTTACTGCAGGAGACAAAGGGGCTGGAAGTTTAAGTATCATCTCCTCTGCCGGCTCGGAGGTGTTGAAAGGTTGGATGGCGATGGAGGAAGTTCTTCTGAGGGCTGAGTGGATGTTTATCTGCTCTGAGCGAGCAAGAGATGAGGGAGGAAAGGACCGAAACAGTTTGCAGAAAAGGAGATGGACGAAGATGTTCGGCAAGGAGCGAAAGGGCCGTAATTAGAGAGAGATGCACCGTCCATGCAGAGCTGATAAAAATCGGACGATTAAACAGAAAACTTCATACACTTCAACAAACATTCAAACTAAACATGTTAAACATCTTCATAGTACGCTGATCTTAATGTTAGTTTAAAGGAGTAATCATTTTATTGGAACTGAGTAATACTTCTCAAATTCTCAAATTCTCAAATGGAAATTATGTTATTGAGGAAAAAATGAATCAGTAAGAAGACTGCACTCCAAAACAGCCCCTCCAGAAATAATATGATAATATGATATAATATGATATAATATGATAATATGTATTCAAAAAGGATCTTATAAAAAATTAGCTCTTGGAGTGTGCGGGTATAAACAAAATGGATAAACTTCCATCTGAAGTCTCCATCTGTTCACGCCGTCTTGAAGCCACTTTAAGAGGTGTTAAGGTCCAATTTTGTTCCTGAAGCTGAGTTTCACTTTGTTTGTAGATTATATTTGTTTGTGGTCTCATGCTTACAATGATGAAAGAAACGATAAAGTTTCTCCTCATTGCTCCCCCTACATTAGCAAATCTGGATTTAGGGGGTTTATTCTGGAGATTATTTGGGCTTTGGGCATTACAGGTAGAAATGTCCTTAAAGCCACCCACGCTCCACCACATGATCAGGCCGGTTGTCCAATTGCAGCCGTCCCACGTAAAATCCTGTCTGTCTTGATCGCTTCACAGATTATCTTATCAGACTTTCCAGTGGAGTGAGGAGTTTTAAGAGTGATAAAATCTGCATGGAAGTAAGTTGTGCAGATCTCAAAAGTCCTCATGAAAGGAAAATCCTTTCCTTTGTGTCGGGAGCTCAGAAGTACAGTGGCATGCTCTCCGGATCGTGGAAATAAACCAAGCGGTCTCACACAGAAAAAGACCTGGGACAAAGCAAAAATTTGCAGAAACGCAACGTTCACGATGAATTTTGTTCTCCCTGAGTTCACGTTGTAACATGTCTCTGGTTGCCATCTCCTTCAGTCAGAAACAACTGGACTCGTCTTCTAGCTCGTCATCCCCATGTTTACTCACACTGAAGTTGTTTTGGACCATGTAATTAAAAAAAATCTATAGGAATATAAATGGTAATCCATTTGAAAATCTGTTAAGTTTCTTGAGATCAAATCAAATCATCCATCCACCCATCCATTTTCTATACCCACTGAATCCAATAACTTGGTTACAGGGTCTGCTGGAGCCAATCCCAGCCTATTCCAGGCAAGACGCAGGGGTACACCTGGACAGGTCACCAGTCCATTGCAGCAAATAAAATCAAACTTTATTTATATAGCAGTTTTCCTACATTAAAATGTGGCGCAAGTGCTGTTTAGCGGAGGCCAGCTGTGAGAAACAGCATCCAAAAAAATGTTTGAAAAACCATTTTCCAATCCAATAAACAAGTCCTTAGAAGTTACAATAAGAGGTGTAATAACAACCATTTAACACAGACAGCTTTATATTATATATGTTTAGTGTATTTCAAATTTTCCTTCAGATTCCTGTTGTCCAAACTGCAGTTAAATAGCTGGTTTATGGTGTATGTAAGAGTCAAAAATCATCAGTTTGAGTGGACTTGTAGTACTTTTATATTACATGGCTCGACTTAATCTGCTGTTTTGCTTTATTATACGTCATGTTTTATCTTTTTTTTTTTTTTGAAGTTATAAATCCTGGTTAAGACAAAACAAACAATCACTATTCTATTTTATCTTCATTTCTTTATAAATCCAGCAGACTTCTTTCTTCTCATAATGAAGAAATCGTTTAGAAATCCGCATGCATGGAGAGCATGTCCACGTGTACTGATCAGTTCATTAACCAGCTTGATTGTTGTTGTTCTATTTTTAAATCTGCTGGAGGTATGTTTTGGATTGTTTTGTTATTCTCGCTAAGAAAAGATGCCAAAAACCTCCTTGCTCCAATCGTATCCCAAACTCACATAATACAGTGACCACTCCTCACGTACGCAGGAACAGCTGTGTCCTGCCGCTGTTAATTTACTGCGACACCGGGCCAAGACCATTATATACTGGCTGCCACTGAAAACCAAAGCGAGAAGAGCTGAGCTGTGCCATGTAGTGGATGAAATAGTATGAGTAGCAGAGAGACTTTTGAATTATATTTGATCTGGTGCTGTCCAGATTTAGTGTCTTCCAGCTTGGAAGAAACTGCATTTGAACAGAAATAAAGTGCTTATCTGGTACTGTTAGTATTAAAAAGATTCTTGATGTGTGTCCAGGTTTTTATTGAGGCCCAAGCAGTCTCTTTTACCTGTTGAGAAAACACCAAAAATGATTACAGTCGCAATGCAATCCCTTAAAATTTCAATTTCTAAACTCGTCAAAGCTGAAATATCTTTTTTTTTTTTTTTTTTTTTTTTTAGGGACCAGAATTACTGAGCAAGTATGTTGGAGAGTCTGAAAGAGCTGTCAGAGAGGTAAGTGCATGCATCCTCTCTGATCTGATTACTATAAACCGTTACACAACCCGTGACTTTATCCTTTATAAAGTGAACTGTGGGTTCTGAATGGTTTTAGCTTTGACGTAATAAAGGATGACCTGAGGTGTAATTTCTGGCATTAATGAGCGCTGTGTTTCCTCTGCATGTTTGTGTTCACTTCTGGCCAGGAGTGATTCACTGGCCCTGTTAAATATTTGTCCTGTTTTCTTCTCCTCTATTGTTGCTGACTGTGCTCGCAGGTGTTTCGGAAAGCAAGGGCGGTTGCTCCCTCCATCGTCTTCTTTGATGAGATCGATGCTCTGGCCGGCGAAAGAGGAAGGTACAGTGCGTTTCTGTCCTCAGTGCTATAAAAAGAAGCCTTGAATTGGAAACCAAGATGCCAGGACACGAGAAACGAATCTCAAAAACAGCCTCATCCCACGTGATGATTGTGCCTTTCCTCCCTCAAACTTTCTTGGACAATTGCTCGCTTGTTCTCCGCTGCCGCTGTCCGGTGTTTACTATTTTCAGCCCTGCGGTTATTCATTTTCCAGAGATGACAGTTTCATAATTGTCACCGTGGTCCGTTTTAATTGAGCGACCGCGGCCTCCGTCCCCGCAGATCTCTGAGTGATTCATACGTGACAGAGGGAGCAAACATCCAAAACAGCCCGCACGACTGGTGTCCCATGGTGTCCTTGCAGACTTTTGTTGCTTTTCATTACCAGCGAACACAGAACACAGTCTTGTCTGGAGGCACTTTAGTGGGATGGCACTGGGAACATCTGTGGCTTAAAGGAAAGGGGGGCGAGGAGGGGGTGGGCGGACAGAGGACATAGACCGGAGGCGCACAAACACTTCATTGTGCCCTTTACGGCAGATGGGGAAAGCCAAATATGCAGCATGCTTCCTGGTAAACCAGACCGTGAAACTTAACGTTGTAGGCCGGAGCTCAGAGAGGCCGACGGGTCATCGGTCAAACTTTTCTAAGTGGGTCCCTCTTCAAAACTCATCACATTCTGTACACCATCTTCACATATCTCAAAGGTATAAAATCCTACATGACTTCATAAATAGATTTATCAGCATTTGACATATCAGTTACACATAACAGGCAACAAAATGGGCTTGTGCTTGTGGGAGAAATTTCTCTTTAGATGAGCGACACTGAATGAGATTCAGTCACATTTTTGAAGTTGCCATATGTATGAATTATCCTTTGAAAGTTTTAAAAATCAATTCTAACATCATATTAAACTCATAGAGCTGTTGACAAAAGTGCCACTAAAATTACTTTACTACAAGTAGACCCTCGAGCATTGTAATACCACTCTGCCCCACTAGGGGCAATATAAATCATTGCAGTGTTTGGTCTGCCTTTGTACATTCAAGTTATGGTGGTTGAAAGCGTATTTTATTTACATATCAATCATTTTGAGTACATCACCTGATGTAGACCATTTAGGTCCACCTCATAGACTGGTCTAAATCATTAAAAACTAGCTAACTACCTGTCTTCACTTGATCATTATGTGTGAACGACTCAGTGACTCATCAAAGATGCTACCGACATGTCGCTGAGCCTATCCAATTGACATCCAGTGGATATTTATGATTCCAAACATCTTGTAAAGAATGAGCTGACATCATCATGATGAGGCGAATCCTGTAACACGAAGAGATTAAGAGATGCTGTGAACATCCAATAAAATACATCCGCGTCATGCCACAGTTTGAATAGTAGCTATTTTCCATGTTTTGTTTTGTTTTTTAAATAAACATTCTTTCTGCTTTCTGTAAGACGGGCTATCTCTACAACCCACATGTGATCACTCATTAATTTACCCATGTCAGTTATCTTTTCTGTTTTTTGTTTGTGTTTTAACAACATTGTGCCACAATTTTTTATTTTGGTTACACCTCATTGCCTGTGAGCTTTTCTTGACGAAACATGGTTTGATGACCGAGGTGAACCGAAGGTGGAGGGATGGTCGGTATCCAGTTCACTGTGTCTTACACAAATGTCTGAAATGAACTTTCTCATAATATACTGCCCCCATGTGGTCTGGAGTTGTACACTTGCATAGGGTCCCTTAAAAAACCTTCTGAACGGTCACATTTTCTCTCACCTACTCTGCTGCAAACAGGAAAATAAGCAGGTTTTGTATCTGAAAGCTGTGTATATATCAGGTTTATCAAGTGCTTTCAGATGCTCAAATATAATAAAATCAAAGATTACATGTAAAAAGCATGAAAGTTTTTTAATATTTTGATTTTTGTGGCTGTATTTATTTTTTCTATCAGACTGAATTGATTAATGTTTATTGATTGGTACAGCAGGGATTATTATCCAATGTCTGATCTTAGTTGTAGAGCCTTGTCTTGCTTTGTCAATACAGGTCAGCTGCTTTTAAGACACTTTTTTACCCCCTTTTTTTAAATCTTACTGTACTAACTGCAGCCACCAGGATTATATGTTTGGGTCTTTAAATAAGCTGCACTTTCAAGTGTGTATTTTCCAAAAAGATTATTGACGCTTTTGTACAGTTTAATGCACTCTTGACTTATTTCCAGTCTGCACCAAATGACTTTCTCCATCAGTCATTTAACTTCTCTCTTCTTTTACAGTTTGATTGAAGCTTTCCTCTCTTTATTTTGATTTTTTAATTTTTGCATATGCGCTCAGTGTGAGCCAGCTCTAACTCTTTAGTCTGCCAGCTCGTTGTGGCGGAGCTGAGCTGGATCTGTGCCGCGAGGCCACTCATCATCTTAAAAATGCACTTGGTGCTGATCTGCAAAAGTTTATTTTATTTATTGGGCTTCACTTCCTGCCATGTTTAATCAATGAAATGGCTCACGCACACCGGCAAGATTTAAAAACTGTTGACATTACCAGACAGCCCTGCTGGATTGTGTATATGCGTGTGTGTTTTCCATTTGGAAGCAGGAGATGATAAGCGTCTATATATCTGTCAGCCTACCTGCCTCAAGTCCAAACCGGTGGAATGAACTGAAGACAGAACGAGAGGAAGCATAGAGGGAGACAAAAGCAATGTTGAGTAGAGGCAAAGACGGAGAAAGATGAAAAGATGAAACATGCTGAGGATGAAATGAAATGAAAATAAATAGACTAATTGTGACAGAAAATGATTAAAACAAATGTAGGAGTACTGAACACTTAATCCAGTAGATGAAAATGTCTTTCTTTGTCCTTCTCTGCTGACTCCACTTTAACGCTCTCAACCATTTTTAGTTTCATTTTATCTTCAGCTGCTTGCTCTTTCTGTCTTCTTTCTTTCTATTTACTCATTTTTAATTTTTTTTTTCTCCTGAACTTTCCTCCGTGCATCCCGTCTGTCCTGTTGTGTCCCCTCACTCCAACTTTCTGTCTTTCTCAGCCTCCCTCTTTCTGCCCTCACATCTCGGTGACAGAGGCCTTTTGTGTCCCTCTGCAGCCTTGTCTGTGCTGACGTCTGGCACTTCCGCTGGCGCCCGTCAACAGAGACTCTGTGTGTTTGAGCTTGGAAGGCCGGCTGGATGCTCCTCGCTATGGAAAATAACCATAATGCAATGCAGTAGCGAATACTCTGACAAATCTGTTTATTTATTTTTGAATGATGATGCAGATGAGTTCCAAGGTTGTCCAGTAAAGCACTTAATTTAAATGAAGTCAGCACCCTTTCAGCCCTGTTACAATAATTACATAATTGTTTGATCAGAATCTTTTAATCTGGCGGTGATTTTGTTCTGCATACTTTTAATAATCTAAGTTTACATGTATAAAAACATATCAGTGGAAATTACAAAAAGGTCTCATGACAATTGATGTTTCCACCTTTGGGTTTTGGCACTTGAATGGTCCTTGAATGACAAAAAAAGTGCCACTAATTATTTTTCTGTGAATTAGTTTATATACATGTATGTATGTTCAGACCTTAATTTTGATGCATGTGATATAATGGATGGATTTCATGTCTGTGCACCTTTTACCATTTACAGAATTAGAATAACATTTGTTTGTAATTTGTCTGTCACGTGTAGTTTTTTTGTAACATGGTTCCAGTATGTACCAATCAGAAAGATCTACCGTCAAAAAAAAAAAAAATGAAATAAGGTTTAATTATGAAGAATCAAGTACAAATAGTTGTTTAAGGATTTGGGTCACCCTCCTAAGTTTACATGTTGTAATATTGTTTAATATTACAACATAATATTGTAATATTGTTTACACGTTGTAATATTGACCCACAATAGCAAGAAAAGACCAAAATAATAATAATAATAGACTTTAAAGTTAATCCTTTTTTTTCTCCCTAGTATTTCAGTTGTTTTCAATCTTTTTCTGCCATGCCATCTTTTGGTGGAAGAAAAATTTCCAGAGAGGGAACATCAGAAAATTCAATTTCACAAAAGTAAAAGTGGAGAAAAAACGCGAATTATCCAAATTGATGGGATTTGGTAATAATTGGTTTATGTCAGCAGAATTTAGTTAGCTGCAGTTAGCAATTTTAGCCACTAGATGTCAGTATGTCTCACATCCTGAACCTTTAAAATATATTTACTTTCTTAATGACATGTTATCCAAAGAAAATGCTTTTTTTTTAAAACAAGGAAATTATTAAAGTGTCTTTTATTTTATTCTAAAATACTTGTGTAAAATGAACATAAATTCTTAACAACAGTTATTTTTACTGTCACACTGTTGCCATGCATTTCATCACAGATGCATATTTTTGCTATCAAAAGCTCTGTTTGAAGGATGTTTAGCTCTAATTTTTTCAAAAAGAGAAGAAGAAGAAGAAGAAAAGCCTCAGTAGATAACTCACCCCAACAATCACATGGTTAGCTGAATATTGTTTCATAAGTTAGAGAAATTATGAATTATTGGTTCTTTATTCATCCTCGAGGATGATGTATTAAAATATATTAAATTCTCTTAAGTCAACTTTAGGAAGCTTTACCTTTCAATTGCATCAAAGATATGTTGGCACCTGGGTTTTTCTGTCACGTCATCTGTGGTTCAGGTGAAACACAGTCTTAACAAGTCCAAACGAGACTCTAGACAATCGCTGCTTTATTAAAGACGTTGACCTGTTTCCTGCTGCCGTCTCTTGACTTCGAGGTTTACGTCATTGGCAGTAAAGCTCACTTTTGCTGCCAAAACTTTATTTTGCGGTATATGAAGAATTATGGTAATTATCTGCTATCAGATTATCTATAAAACTATTCATCCCTCCTTTCCCCCATCCCCCATGTATGCAACCTTGCCAATGTTGTGACGTAGGTGAAAGGTTTAAAGAATGTGTATATTTGTGTAATTTATTCTCTCATCACACATTCACCTGATTCTTTGATGTCGTTGTTTCTTTGAGTTCTTGTCTCCATCCTCTGCCCACATCTAGCAAAGATCTACAACTTCATACAGAACAAATATACTTTTTCTCCAGTTTTTGGTCAACTCACAAACCCCTTTCCTTCGCTGTCATCCATCCTTCTGTCATTCATCTGTCCACACTTGTCTGTCATCCCTGCTTTACTCATTTGTCTTCACTCATTCAGCTCCTCAGGTTCTGGCGGTGTAGGCGACCGGGTCTTGGCTCAGCTCCTGACAGAGATGGACGGCATTGAGCAGCTCCGAGACGTCACAGTGCTGGCCGCCACCAACCGGCCCGACATGATCGATAAGGTAAACAGACGCAGACCCCCCCCCCCCCCCCCCCCCCCCCCTCACTTCTCCATACTTCTCTTTGGTCCATGATTGATAAGGCTGAGGAGTTGTGCGCCTGTCTCCCCTGTCTCCTCCTCTGCCTCCCTTAACTCTGTTGTACATGATTGATGTGGGTGAAGGTCGCTCACTGCCTGTCTTCCTTGACTCGCTGTTTGGATGTTGGCACCGCGCTCCTTTGGTCTCGAGATGAATCAAATGCTTTAACATTTCACGCTTTGCTCGGTTTTGGCTGCATTTATCTTTGCAGTGAGTTTAATATACCTTGAACATTTGACTTATTTAGTTCAGTCTGTCGAGGTTTATGCTGGGGAATTTTCTTTTATTTCATGATGCCAGTTGCGAGATTAATTATAACCGGAGGGGTAATAACTTCACTGTCTACTTGTACCACATAAGTCTATGGGCATAAACATGGTTATTTACTCTTTTTTTTCTAGTTGAGATCAATATGCTATAAAAGAAGCAGTAATATTGCTTTTATCTGTTGTCCTTAAACCTATGAACAAGGGTTCTGATGGCTGCTCTGGCTATGAATCTTGCTTCAAGTTTTCAAAATACTGTGCTAATAGTTAGAAATGCATTGATTGCAGTTGTCTGAACTGATTTTAATTTTGGATTTCCTGAACAGGTAGACCCACTGTCACAGATGTTGGCTAATGCAAGTTTTGTTATGAGGAATAAGATCAGTTTCTTGCAGAAACAGAAACATAAACATTGCCATATAACAAAGGTTACTAGCTTCTCTTATAATCATCTTCTGCAGGGAGATGCTTTGATAAAAGTTAAGCCTTTTGATGTTTGTTTCTGAATGATTTATTTTTACCTTGCATGTTGTACAAACTGCATTTTTAGTTATTCAGACTGGAAAAATTCTCGCATTGAAAACTTGCTTCTTGTTGACTGTGTTATTATAAACAAACAAACATAAAAAACAATCCAGAAAACTTCATGATGCATTTTGTGAGTTCCCCAAAAATCTGATGTTTCACATGTGTGCATGCGATTGATTTACTTGCGAGAGTCAAACAGAACTGCTTGATGATATTGCGGGAATGTCCAGATACATGTGGAACTGATATCAGCACAAAAACAGCCATCAACGAACCTCTTTCATCATCGTCCGTGTGCTGTAAAGGAAGTAAAAACATTTTCTACACTATTCTTTTTTGCATCATGTCCCTCCTCCTGGGCGCTTGAAATATATCCGCTTGTACCGCTCTTCTCATGTTCATTTCCTACTGTGAATGATCTGCGTGAACAATGACTTTGGTTCAGATCAAACTGTCTGCGTTTCCTTCTGAACATTTTTGATGCTCATATGTGAAAGTGTTTAATACCTGCTGGTAAACCCACTGATTTCGTCCAGATGGAAATACCTCAACTTTGAACAAGGAAATTCATACTATTTTATACAGAAAATAAAGTATCCAGAGGATGAACTCCCTCTGAACTTTTCCTCTTCTACCACCAAGAGGTTGACTGATTTTGTTTTATTCTAATATATTTAACCCCATATCGTCATAAAGTTTAGACATTGCTGCATACTGGATTGCTATGACTGGTTTGTTAGACCAATGTACAAAGTTTTGCATTTTCATACCACAGGCCCACAAAAAAAAAAACATAAACATATAAGCATTTTCAGTTCATATAAATAATATAGAAAATAGGGTTTTTAAAGCTAGGTTAGAAAGTAATGTATAAACTTGAAGTAAATCTAAATACTGCAATAGCTGAATAGTGTCGTACAAAGAGAATATAAAATGAACATCAGTGTTAGGTACCAATGTTATACCAAAAAAGGGCTGTCTTTTGAGATCATTTGAAAGTGATCATCATTTTTTAAACTGATTTCTACAGATGACCCCATACACTGGACTGATGCATTCACTTTTATTTCTTTTAGGCATCTGTATTTTAAAGCATCTTCATTGAAGACTGAAGGACAAGTATAGTGTATATAATTATTCTCAACAAAATGCAAATAATGCATGATTTACTTTTTCACATTTTGGTTGGACAAAATTAGCTCAAGTTTGGAAATGTTCTTAAAGAGGACATTAGACACATCTATTTCCTGCCATTCCTGTCTTATCTAAAGTACTTCTACACCAACTTTACACCCATCAAGTCTTTAAACTATTTGTTATTACTTTATAACAAACAAAAAATAAATTAACTTTTCTAATCAAACAACAGTAAACAAAACTTTAAGGAATGACTTTTGCTTTCAACAACTACAAGTCCAGAAATCCGGTCATAGATGTTGGAGCCAAAATCCGAACCGGAGGAACATCAGCGAGAAAGATCACACACCGATGTCTCTGTTTGGAAAGCTGAAAATGTTTGTTTTATCCCCACAAACAAATACACATTTCTCCCAAGACTTTATGGAAAGATGCTTTTAAAACAAACGTAGTGTAAATCTTTTCTCAAGACCGGCTGTAGGACCATTTCCCATGAGTGGACCAGTTACATCATGAATTTACAACCAGAAGGTGTCCTTCTCATGAATGTGGATAGACACTTCACTTCCCCACATTAGACATGCCATTATCCCTCCTTAGAGTTCACAAAATTTGGATATAAAGTGTTTAATTCATATAGTAACACAACAACACCTTGTACATCATTTTGTTTGAGTTCACAAATACGTGTGAAGTAAAGATTTATCATTTAAACACTTTGGATGAGTCCAAAAACATGGAAAAACACATTCATTTCCGTTTAACTGATCTTAAGTGGCAATAAATTCGTTGTTTTAACAAAAAACTGAAACACATTGTTTTAAACATTGAGAAGTCTAAAACTCAATATTAATTTAGTCATCTTTTCATGCAGTTCACATCATCAAGGTATACAGCGTTTGTTTCTCTTCCACTTTTTCCTCCAGTCCATGACATTCTTCATTGCCTTGTCTCCTTCTATTTTCTGTTTTTTGCTCTTTTTTTATCTCATTGACTTCCCCTCCCAACCACAGAACCTGTATTTGGTCTCTTATCCACCCATCTCCTTAATGAAATTTCCTGAGTGTTGATCAAAGACGGAGTCTGGGCCTTCTCAAAAAGGACACAGGAAAGGAAAATGTCACGGTTCACTTTTAGCTCCTTCCCAAGCAGCCTTCTCTCTTTCTTTCACTGCTTCCTCTTAACCCCCCTACCCATTCTGAGCTTTAAAATACTCCCAAATTGCTCACCCTTAAAGTATTCACATTTAAAATAGCATGTTTTATGTAAACTGATAACTCAAAACCACTTCTGGCCCAGTTGTGGAGAATTGATGCATCTCTCTTTTGTGGGAATGACAGCAACTTCCCCTTCTTCTACAACTGCTAATCATCTCACATCAAACTCCATTAGTGGTGCAGCAGCTAAGACAAACCCTGAGTGTGTAGCTTCCTGTGTGTAAAGGAATAAAGACAAAGAAACTCAAATAACAGTAGACGGGGGGTTGAGCCCCTGGGTGGACAGATAGGAAACCCCAGGCATCCTTCCACAAACTGGCCTCCCTGTCAGGAAGTGATCTCCTGTGCAGCCGAGAAATCAAATTATCTCCTTCTGTTCACACTCCCCACTGAGTGTGTGTGTGTGTTAGTAAGGTTCAAATAATTTGACTGAGAAAACTATGAACTGTTCGGGAAACAGAAGACGCCAAATGGACAAACATTTACCCCCTCACCCCCACGATTTTAACACCTCTTCTACCACTCTTCCTTCACATCCAACACCGTGACTTCACACCGGAGATGCGAAGACATTTCCATACCAATGGCAGGATATGATGGGACACATGGAGATTAATGGGATGCTTGGGTGTCGACGAAGTCATTGTCGTCTTTCAGCGGTGCAGAGGAGGCTCCGGGGGGCCTCAGCTGTTGATGGACAAACTGAGTGGGATGGAGAGGAGAAGAGATGGGTGAAAGTAGAAGTTGCTCTGAAAGAAAGAGGCCCACTAAAATAATACGATCCATTCGTGGAAGTCAGATGAAACACGTTAAAGACTTTGTGGTGTTTCCACAAGATCAAGTCGTATTATTGTTGCTGTTTTTCCATTTCAATTGTTCTGTATAATATCACTTTCTGGGCCACAGAAACCTTTTCATACTCTTCTTCAATATCATACCAGGAACTGTGTAATTTACAATAAAACGCCAGGCATTTCTAAACATCAGTTTTTACCATTAGACTTTGTGATACCGAAAGAAAACACCCTGGAGTTGAACCACAGTGACGCTCAGGGTTTATAAAGCTTCAATGTGAAGATGTTGACTCCTCTTCTACCTACCACTTAACTTCCTTTATGGTCCTTTGACTGGTTCTTCAGTCCTCCATCATCATCACAGTCCCAGCAAGGGGTTTGGTATGAATGTTATTTGTAGTAGCTAAAGTATTAACCACATTACTCTGCTGTTAAATATATGTACTTTATCTCATCTTGTCTTTTATTGTCTTTGGAAAAGCTTTTATTACTGTTATTGAGCCCCTAAGAGGGCCCCAAGTGCTCAATAAGTGTAAATGCTTTCAGGAATTTGAAACTAATTAGACTCTTCCTGTTTGAAGTGTTGTCTTATATTCAGCACAGTCAGAACAAGTACACCATTCTGATTTGGTACCGGGTCTTTCTTAGGCGTAAGAAGAGCTTGGGTATAAGAAGTGGACATAGTCACAAAGCAAACACACATCGCATGTCTTGAGTTTGTGATAAATGAGCCAGAAATGAGCACATTTGGACAAAACAGCAGACCTGGAGATTCAATCTTGAAGCCACATTTTACAAAAGACCTCATCCTTGAGGTCTAATATGTATTTAAATTTGAAAACATTTTCTATAAGACTGTCAGCACACAAACCAAAAATAATGAATCCAACTGGTGCCAAAATAATAACTCAAAAATAAAATTGGAAGTTTTTGACACTTTTTTTTTTACCTGAAATTTTAATAATCTTATATTAGAGAGTTAAATACATCATATATATGTTTTATGCAAAATAAGGACAGACCAAACATGACGCCATGTCAAGCTGTTTTTTTTTCTTCAAATAATGTTTTAATATAACCATCCCTGATCTTTACACATTTAAAATGGCTTTGTTTTGTTATCAAATTAGTCAGACATTGACGTGTTGAATGACAGTGTCTGAATAATTTTAGTTTCAGTGTTTTAAAGTATAATTGGGGAACAAAAAAATAGAATATATGTTCCTTATTGATGAACTTTACCACTGATCTGAAAACGATCCATCATGGTTCAAACCATGAGGTATTTGATTTATTCCAGCCCTGCTTATTGCCCAGTATGCGTCTAGCCATTATGTATTTAATAAAAACGCTACTATTGCTAGAAATGTGTTTCAGTTCAGCTCAGTGATACTTTATTAACACCTGAAGGAAATGACGTCAGACTTCACACGATTCTTTGCAAGGTTGACTTAACCTTCAGTTGTTATTGTTGTTTAACTTACTTGTACAACCGGACACGTTGTTCTTTCGCAAATGTACAAAAGCCTGTGACTTCCTCCAGCCTTTTGTACTCCATCAGTGACAAACT
>JAOWBL010049628.1:0-22864 GCA_028564865.1 Zenarchopterus dispar | reverse complement strand
GTATTTGAAAAGACTTCTCCTTTCGGTATGTCATTTGTTTTAATCCACATTAGCTGGTGCAAGTATGTTCCCTCATTCTGTCTACACTAATGTCGCAAATCACAATGTGATTAAATTCGGGGGGAAAAAACTGCGTTAATGCACATATTTGTCATCATGCAGCTTAAAAGCCAAATGTGTTCCACAATTTGTTGCACCAGGATGCGCACGGGTACATCTGTGATGAAGGATGTAGGGGCAACCCCCACATAAAGGCATCTTCACGATAATGCATCATGCATACTTCTGGAAAAAGTTCATTGACAGGAGAGGAAGGTCGTGCGGGCAGGTCGTAAACATTTCCCATTGAACATCTGATGTGCTCGGACAGAGCGGCTTGTGTGTGAGTGTGCATGCACTTGTTTATGTGATCGTACATGTGCATGTTGTTGTGTGAGAGACTGAGCATGTGGGACATGTGTGGGCGTGTGTGGGTGAGCAGCATTCCTATCCATCAAAGTCACCCGTGGGCCGCCCTAAGCCTCAGGAGAAAAATGAACCGTGCCCAGCACATTCAGCCAGCTGCTCTTGTTCTCCTGCCACCATTTCCTCCTGATTCACCCTGAAAGGCCGTGAGTCGGTAAGACACACCTCACTAACTCACAACACTGCCACAAGAATCTGGCGCAGGCAGGAAAGATGCTGGCGTATCTGGCATGCTGATAGAGATTGTGTAAACAAAAAAAGTCATACTATGAATGTCTGTCACCGATGGATCATTTTATGAAAAACAAATACCTATTGTGTTTCCTCAATGACACATTTAATGTTTAGTCATAGACAAAAATGAGTTTTGTGTTTTAGTAGTAAGATCCATGATACAGATCCACTGCAGTTGTGTTGTAAACTCAAAGAAATGATGAAAATACCCATTCTTTTCTGGATATTATTCTTGCAATAATTTAAATCGACAGGTTTCCCTTTTCAGTCTGTGTTTTTTAAATAAATAAGAACTTTTTGTTTTGTTTTGCTTTTGTCTTATACTACCTAAAATGGTATTCTCTATATTTAAAGAGTAACAGTGAGATTATAAAGTTTCTACAAAATGAAACATACTGAGTTACTACTGTAGATACGGGAGGGAGGATATTAGAAATTGTACACAGCAATACAAAAAATAAAAACAGTTGCACTCAAAGGAGTCACTCAGCCCTGATCATATCATAGACACAGAGTTTTTTTTGTCCTTAGCAAAACCTCTTCAAACTTGTTTCACAGTTTGTCCAGTCTTGATTTTACTCCCCACGTATCTGTCTAATCTACCTGAGAAATGAGCGGAGGAGGTGAGGAAATGACAAGACGAGGGTGGATTCTGGCTATGGGGCATTTAATCTGTTAAATGTGATGTAAAACACGGAAGCATCATTTGCTCATTGTTTTGTTGAAGGCCATCGTTGTGTTTTAGGATTTTATTTCATTATTTCTCTAAAAAAAAAAAATTAAGACAACAGACACCCAAAGTCTTCAGCACTGACACCTCATTTCAGTAAAGTCATTGGGGTTTGACACTGTTGGCTGGGGGAGAGGGGGCGTTCTGCTCGCATTTGTACGGCTGTCTTGACGAATGAACAGATCCTCTTTTAAATTTCATTTCTTATTTTTTATTTTATCATGAAACTTTACAGCCAAAAATCTTTGTCCAACAAAGACAACATGACGTACAGTGATACAGAGCCATCAACACTGTTGCACGTATGATGTGTACGTATTGACTCATAATTACACGCAACTTGTGTGATGAGTAGTACGGGATTTGGAGAAAATTGCTTAATCTTAGGACTGCCTCAGTTACCACAGTGAGTATTAATGTAATATGTCTTTGCTGCACATCTTACCATGTAAACTAGTATCTGGCGCTGCAATCACAAAACAAGTGTTTGTATGCCCTGTTGAGAGTATTTCAGATTGTATCTCCCTTTCAGGTAAAACAACTTTAAACACTTAGATGTCTCATTCTGCCCGCTGTGTTGTACGACTGCCTCAGAATGCTGGACAGCACCTGCTGCAGAAATTGCCTTTCATTGCAACAGTTTCAACAAAAGTTGGTAAAATACAGTGTGTATTTTGTGGTGTGTCTTTGTACATTTTGCAACAGATATTGCTCGGGGTTGTCATTACATAACTAAAAGTCGCCTGGTCGTAACAGTAGCAAATGTGGTGCAAGAAAAGTGTTGCGTCTTTGAACAGGGTATAAAAGAACACAAGATTTGTAAGCTTAAAAAAAAAGGGGAAAAAGTGTCGTATGTGGGGGAAGACAGCTGAGTGGGAAGGGTTCAGTGTGGATGGGGCCTCTGGTCCCACACCTGCAGAAGGAGCCCTGTTTGAAGTGCAGCTTGCTTTTCCTCCCGGCTCACAGCACAGATGATTGATGACACATCTCAAGCTTGGCAGCTTTACACACCAAGCCAGACAACGTGCCGGAGCGAGTGTCGGAGAAAGAAAGAGAGAAATAGATGTTGGGCAAAACATGCGATAACAGTAGGCAAGAAAAGAAAGTGGCACTTCAGACTAGGATTTAGTCACAGTCACAGCTTACAGTAACTTGTGAATATCCAAACCGAGGACATTACAACCAAAACCCCATTTCAGGAAGTGCGAGTCACGACATTCCCCTGAGTTTTGTCCGGGAAACTTTTCTCTGAAACTTCTTCGAAGACTTCATCTCAGAGTGAGGACACAGAGTTTATCAAGAATAATCAAATTACACTATCAAGATGGGTGCGTACCATGAAGTGCATGAGTAACGGCTAAACCAAAAAACAGCTAGGAACTGAAGAGCACCCAGAGGCACACTGGACACCCGCCAAATATTTCACAATCATCCTCAGTGGGTTCAGCCTCCAAGACAGCACACTCATCAAATGCTATGCTATAGAGAATTTATGTAGTTATGTGCGCACTGATGAGTAAAATTATGTAGTGTCTGTTTATTTTCTTCATTAGTCACTCCATCCTTAGTCAACACATTCCCAAGAGGAAGGTAAAGTGATGAGACACAGTTTGTGTGACAAGTGTGTAATCAAAATCCCATTTCTCATAAGTTGCTGCTGCTCTGGATGAATATAGCTTTTTTTTCTTTTCTTTTTTTTTTTTTTTGTGGCTCCAGGGTTTGATAAAACTTCAAATTTAGGAACTTTTTCATTGTGTCTGCCTTCTTTCAATGAAGACATGGTTAACTTGGTATAAAGAGTGGAAGGGTTAGGGGTTTAGAAGAAACTGCCAACTTGGATCAGTCCAAAATGATATAACCCGAGATTGAAACAATTTAGACCTCAGGATAATATTTACTATCAAAACAACTGCAATGTAATAGTGCATTCATGTGAATAAGGGCGCTGCTGAGATTTGAGCCTCCACATGATTCCCGTGAGAATACAATGTACTGTTATGGCTTATGGCCTTTCACGTTTGTAACAGAATATTTCACACTGCGTTCCATACTCTTTGCGTGTGCAGTGAAGCATTTGGTAGTTCACAGTCTATCTTGTGTCGTGATGGTGCACTGCTCACAGGACACTAGTTGTGTCGCACAGTACTCCCAAAGCCCCATGGTGTAACTATGACACCCCCACAAAGTAGACCTGATAATTGCTGCCTTTTACAGAGCTGGTCTGCTCACACTAAAAAAGGCCCACAACAGGACAGCCTGGAACTGTGCTGAATGTGCTAAATAAGCTAATGAAATCCACCCACAGGACACAAGCCGGCCACGATAAGAACCTTTATAGCTGTGAAACTCGACCAAGCTGGGAGAGTGTAAGCTCGATGTGTTTGTTTATTTGTCTGTTTGACAGCCCACAGCTTAGCACTAGCGGGACTGGTGGTCCGACAAAGGTTATGTGTCAGCTTGGAGAAGAGAAAATAGATCGGAGAAGAACAAAGCGGAGAGATAGACGGGAGAAAACAGGCGTGAAAGAGAGAGGAGTGAGAGACTCAGGGCAGGAAGTGTGGGTGGCTGGGTAGGTGGTTTTGGCAACACAGAATGGACTTCTTGTGTGTTACTTCTGGTAAAACAAAGATATGATTTTTTTTGCAGTGGCTCTATCCATTCACTAAGTAGTATCAGTTGTAAAATATTTGCTCTTAAGGTCAGCGTGCGTGGAGGGGGGAACACCAAATCTGCTTACTGGCAATATGTTAGGATGTGCACCACTACTCCCTTGCAGTTTTGCACTGGAAGATAGGAGATAATAGCCATGAATAAGTGTGTGTGTGTGTGTGTACAGTACACACTGGAGATGAATACCAGATGCAGGCATTTCCTTTGTTAGTGCAAATTCAGAACTTGCCAAATCGCCCTGCTCTCCACCCACACGGTTGAAAACTTCCACACACTCCCACACACACTCCAGAATCCCAGCCCACTAATCCTCCTCCATCCCAGACTTAGGGGTAGCCAAAGCTGCAGGCTAATTCAATCTTGGCTGGTGCTTCACTGTTCTGCATGTCTCTTGTTGTCTTTTCGTTCTCCACCCTTAGTTCTTGAACTCGCACTCTTTCTATTAAGTTTTCTCTCTCATGCTTTTAGCCCCTACTTTTTCATTTTTTCTCATTCTGTTTTGCCTTTTTTTTTTTTTTTAAACTTCATCTGGCTGTTTTTAGAGTGCCTGTCCCCTTACAGGAGGCCTTTGCTCCACAGCTGACAGGGAGTAATCTAATTACTGATAGGGAAGGTCATTTCAGGTCACATGATCGGGCTGACAGGTCATGCAGAGTTGATCTCTTCTGTGACGTTAGCTCACAGAAGTGCGCAGCAGCTTTCCCCCTTCATATTCTTAAAATAGCCCTCCATCCCCACCGGTGACGTCATCCATTCCTGACTCCCTCTGGCTCCTCCGCCCCCTTCCCCTCTCACTTGTCTTACTCTTTCACTCTCTCTCTCTCTCTCTACTCCAGTGCTGTCCTTTTCCATTTCCACCCCCTCACCCCCAAAGTTTCCAGCCTTTGCCACCCCCCACCCTCTCTGTTTTGCAATAATTCCATGAAAGAAAATTAATTGGACTTTTTGTCTTTTGACTTTTTGTCTTCCAGATATCAAACTGTTTGGCCTTACTCTGAAAAACATGTTTTATAACGGTCTAAATCAGGAGAACCTTTGTTCAGGGTTTCCTCGGAAAAACGATAACAATATCATGCAAATGGACGCGGCCTTCTGCCACCAACCACTTTTTCAGCACTTGACAAAAGATTCTAACAATTTTTGATGAGAACACTGAAATACCACTGCCACTTTGGAGAAGAGGTACATTTAGATGCTGAATAGAGACTTTCACTAATTGTGTGTAGTTAAATATTTACTGTGTTTGGGTGGATGGCAAAAGTGAGTCACAGTGGGAAGGTTTCGCTGACCCCTTGTATCTATTTAACTATTGATCAACAGCAAGGCTTCAGTTTAACCCCACACATAAACAAGGTGACATTTTTTTGTGATTTTACAGCTGAATTGCTGACACAGCGGCAGTACTTCTGCTTAAAAAAAGAAGTCTGTCATCAACTTTCCAGAGGTTATATAATGATATATATGTATTCATATACCTGTATGTATGTATATGACAGCATTTGCAGCATGTTGGAAAGCTGTTGCTGGAAGGAAGCTATTTTAAACTTCTAAAAGCACAGAATTACGATTAAAATTAAAATAAGAATCAGTGTTTTCTCTCAAATACTAAGACATATACAAGGAATTTTCTGCCACCAGTTGTTGTCTCACTTCTTGACAAAATATAATAAATATTTAGAAAAGAAGAAAGTGGGAAATGGTTAAAAAAAGAAAAATCTTTATGAGAAACTATACTAATATATGTATATATGTACAAAATAGTGCAAAGATTGTGCCAGTTAACAGTTAAATATAAAAATAACAGTTAAACAGGTAAATGTAATATAATATCCTGCTTCCTTAGCTGACTGTTAACAAAGAGCAACACTTACAAAGCTCTGCCCCATGGTTCACAAGAATTTTCCTTAAAGAAATAACAAAAGAGTCTTTAGTTGGTTACATGTACCCAGCACAGCCAGGAGCTCCGTTTTGTTGCCAGTGTGTTTGGCCAATTTGGGCGCCTAATATTAGACATCCAGTGTAAGAGGAAAAACAAAATAAAAACAATCATAAATGAAGCAATTAGAAGATCCCAAGCCTTGACATCTGACATCAAGGAGTAAAACTTTCTGGCTAGGATGTACCCCACTGAGGATACCTCCCATCTGGAGAGACAGCTGTTTGGCTCCTAGCTCCTGTTGCCTACACTTCATACCTTTTTAAAAAAAATGTATTTATTTATTTATTTTAGAAAGCCTTTTATGAAGCCTCGTGGCCTACAGTTCAGGAATTAGCTTGTCCTGAGTTATCCAGTCTGACAAAGCCCCCTCTAGCTAAGTTTAAAATTCTCACTTGACATAGCCTGAGTGAAAAAAAAACAACTTTCAAACAACAAAGATCACAGGTTAACAGACTGTAACTAACTTTTATTTTTCAAATTTTCCAAACATCATCTGATCTTTGTTATAAAGACTCTCTCATCTGGTCCCCCACCTCCACACACTCTCCCTTCTGTTTCATGGAGTGTTTCAAAATACTAGATTTGCTTAAAAATAACGGATCTATTGAAGCTGATTTTTGGATGCAGACTCAAATGACCATGCAAGGAATTGCAGTTCCTTTTTTTCTGCACTGACTGTTTTCTTTAATGATATGCATAAATAGATGAAAATCTAATTATTGGACTAGTAAAGCTGTGATATTAAGAGCATTAATATCAACATTGCATGCTTGTTTTTAATGTTAACCACCAGGAACTAGACTCACAGGGCATTACAAGCCCATATAAATGGATATTGTTTATCATCTATGTCTCTGTCTAAGAAAATCATCCTGAACTAAGGTATGACGTACAAACTAAACAACTAATCTAAACTCTCTCCAGCAGCCTTCCGTCTTGTCTATGTTTAGTCCCATCTATTCTTTCTGTTTGATGTTACTTGATATAACCAGTCAGCTAAATGCAAGTTCACACTTAATCAGCCAGTTGTGTCTATTTTTGTTGTACCAGATGACGTGTCGGGTGTTGAGTGGTTGTTAAAGACGTGTTTATTAAGCTTCCATCAGTAGTTGTTACACCATAGCCAGAATGAAGATGACAATTTTATATATTCAGACATATTTCGTGGTGGGCTGGCTGTTGTGTGCCAAGTTCAGAGGCAGTTTAAAGGGTAATTCGAGAGTACAAATGGGAGTGGAGGCAGCAGTTGAGTGATACAATATGTAATCATAAGCCAAATGTCTTCTCAAGCAATACCATTGACAGATCAGGTTAATTCAGCCTTCTTATCTCGGTTGATGTAAAATATCTCTCAGACGTTAGAGTTCATGTGTAACATTGCAGAATCTGTCACTCAAGCCGCTTCACACGAGTGTCAAAGTTGTAATTAATAAAGTGAAATTGTCTTCATACATGTTATGTCATCAATGTTGTCGTCATAGTCTTCTGTTTGTCAGGATCCAGACTTTGATCTCGGATTCTTCGTGGCCAAAACACATTTACAGTCAAGTGAAAAAGAAAGTATACTCCTACTAAGGTTCAGTGTGGCAGGACATAATGAACATGATATTACATTTAGATACGTACAACCTTAGATGAACAACACAAGACCAAAACACGCCAATTTCTTTCAACAAAAATGAGAGTACACAGAAGTGACGTGTGAAAAAAGAAGTTTACAGTGTTTAACAGCCATAATAATATCATGCAATAGTTTTCTTTGTAACATTATCAATCCCCCACATCACTGTTGTGCTATTATCATATATAGGTTTATTATCACTATCTTACTTTGGTCAAGCCTGCTGACACCTTTATTGTAAATGTCCACTGTGATTCCGGGCGATTATTGACTTACAGGTAGTATAACTTTATAGTCCTTAACTTTATAGTCTGTTTTTTCTGCTGTTCCCCTGCATTAAATAAATGTTTGATGTTGAGGAGAGTTCTTCATCTCACTCTTCGGGCAACTCTGTATCAGGAAAACATTTTGTGTTTGAATCTTAATGCTCCATGCTGTCACAGTTACTGTACGGAGAAGTGACTCCACACTGGAATCCATCCATCTGACCTTTTCAGAGCTGTTTAAAAAGTATTTCTATTTGCAGTCATGGAATAACCTCACTGCCCCTCTTTTTAACCAGACGAAGAGCTTGTCCATCCTCAGCTGAACTCATGTGAAACATGCACATAACAGTTATTCACTACGTGGTCTGTATGTTGCAACACAGCAGTCAAAAGCAGGGTCGCTGCAGAAGGGTCATTCACAAAGTGGAGCAAAGATGAGTATTGGATTTCTGCAGCGTACATAACTCTGCACATAATGATATAATATGATATTTGACTCTCTCTCTCTATGTTATTGCTGTGCTATTCCAGTATTGAAAGGCTGGAAAATCCAAGGTGGAAAGAGTGGTTTAGAAGGGTTCAAGGAGGGTGAGCTACTGGTGGAAGGTAAAGTGGGAAAAGGGCTACAGCAGGGTGTCCAGAGATATCTGCACGGCCAGTTCTTCATTTGACAAAGAAGATAGCAAAAGTATGCAGCAATCTATCTATCATGCACAGTATAAAAATCACCTGTCAGCACTGTCAGTTTAACACAGTAATGCAAACTATGAATGTGATGTGAAGCTCACTTTTTACTCACATTCAGTTATAGCTCTTTACTTGAACTTAAGTCCACATACTGGACCTGCTGAAGGCCACCAACACTGGAAACCAGTCCAGAGGCAAGGGAGTTATTTCTGCTGTCTTTGGGCGTCCTGGGTGGAAACTAGCTCAGTGGCATATTTTCCTACACTGCCTCAGAGCATGTGACTGTGAAGTCACAGTGAGATGTCAGTCACTTTGGATGCAAGAGCAAATGGGACATAGCATACAGGGATTAACTGGACTGGTAAAGAAAGGAGCAGATCTCGGACAGCAGCTCACGTGTTTGTTGATTACTTGTTTATTTTAGTTCTCTGATTTTTCTCTCATTTAAAAAAAAATGTGTGGGCTGCTTGGTATGGCCTAACAAGAATATGTATGTCTTAATCAACTGAATTAGCGCAGTACATGACCTGTATTTACATCATACCCCCAGCTCCCTACAACCATAATAGTGCTAGAACTGTCTGTACTGTAATGAGGTCATTTCGGATCATGTGACATTTTTTTGCTTTAAGGGAACATCGTAGTATGCTTACAATTTCTTTAAAATTCTGTTAGTTGGAAACTTTCAAAACAGCAAGGACGAGAAAAGAGGTCAAATGACATTAAAGTTTTAACCCAGATTAAAAGGAAGGCAAAACATAGGTGCACCTATGGTTTTATTTGCACAGTGGCCCAGTTCCTTTTTTTAGCATGTTGTGACTGTATAAAGGCATGCATACGACATGAAAAGACAGGCACATAAGAGGGCCTTCACCTGTGCTAAACATGCAATTAAAAGGGCAACAAATAACCGACTGCTTTTTCACAATGAATGTTTGTGTGTGTTCATCTGCTGTCATGCGTGAATGCGTCATCATGTGCCCAAGCACTTTGAGTATGTGTTTTGGAAAAAGGGGGAATATTAGCTTAACCCAGCTAAACACAGACTGCTAGAAAATCCACCTGAAACAGCCCAGGTGAAAAAAGAACCGCACCCTGTGAATAATGGAAAGATCACATGGGATTGAGGGATATGGACAGAGGAAGGGGGAAGGAGAGTGTGTCCTTTCTCAGCCAGGAAAATTACATTCATTTGAGAATAGCCTTGCCCTGCAGGAGGACAGCAGAGCCATCAGATATCACTTGCATAAGGGGGAGTCACGATTTGGTCCCTTGTTTGGGAAGAGTCAAGCGTCAGGGTTAGTGACATTCAGCTGGTACTAAGCTTTGATTCAGGTGCCCCCTCTGCCCCCTGCGGGGGCTGCAGGGTGTATCATGACCTGCGATACACATGGCAAGTGTTCCACCTGTCAGCGATAGTTGTATCCCTGTAATTTCTTAAAAACAACAACAACATTGTCCCCGTACTCAGTCTTATACCCCATGCAAGTACAGGGACTCTCCTGAGTACACCAACATGGCAAATGCATCATGTTCTTTTCTCTTTTGTTGATGATCTAGGTGGATTCAGGACAAACGGATATCCAGAATGGGTCTTCCCATTGGCCCTGCGACTAAACATAGATCTGAGTAATGTCAGCAATGCCATGAAAGGCCAAACGGCTCTCATGTCGTTTCCTTGAACAGAACCAGTCCATGTGTCTCTTTCAGAGATCTTCTCTTTATCTGTGCCATCTTTGCCTCTAGAAGCTCTTTTGCGTCCCCACACAAGCGCTCACGCCTACTTAATTTGCACTGTACATACTGTACACACAGGATGGGTCCCACCCTGCTGATGCACTCCCTTTTAGCACCTCTATCTGGAATGTCCTACAGCCACAAAGTTCACTGTCAAGAGCTGCAGTTAAAGAATTATGTCTTACATTTACGTCTGGACCAAAGTTTAACCTCCTTTCATCAGTCACGCATGTGCTGCAGACTGTGGTCACGATGCAGAACACATTAAGTCCATATTGGATACACTGGCCAAAAAAATGTCCGATTGATCCCATTTGTGAATAAAACATGAATGTTTGCTGCTTTGTATTTTCTCCTGCCTTTCTGCAAACCCCTTTCCTCTCTTTTGTCGATAAAGCAGACACATCTGCAGCCTCACAGGCACCACTCAGGAGTGCATCCAGGCGCGAGAACATATTTCACACAGAGAATGTCCTGTTGCCGAGTAAATGTGTGAACATGTGACTGCGTTCATGAGTGAGAAAAGCTTAACAGACTTGCACAGATGCAAACGCCTTCCCCTTTCTTCCTTTTTTATTTGCTCTTTCTTCAAGAGAAGATTTAATTCCATTTGCATTTTCCTTTTTGACAGCTGTTGTATCCTTTAGTTATCATTTATGCATGCTGCTATAAAAGTGTGTGTGAAACCACTCATATCTGCTAATTAGAGCTTGAATTGACAAAAAGGAAAAGGGTGGATGCTTTTCTTCAGTAATGAGTAATTCAGTTAAGTACATCAAAGCAGTGCGAAACTAGAAACAGATTGAGGATATGGAATTGCTCCAAGCTCAATTTAAGACACTTTTCTGTTTTTTTTGGGGTTTTTTTTTGTCCCTAACCTGAGCATTCCCTAGGAAATAAGAAAGCGGCTCCAGATTTGAGACTTTTGTTTTTGTCTCTGCTGCTCAGATCCTGCAGAAGCTTCGTGTTTCATGGCTGAACACCGCATTATTAGTTTTCTTTTTTTTTTTTAAATCGAATTGTTGACAGTAGATTTTGTGTGGCAGTAACTGTGCCATTCATCTGTAGTGCTTTTATAACTGCCCGTATTTGAGCTGGCTGCTCATTTTTTGACCGAATATGCATAGGCACTCGCGAAAGAACGGAAAAGCACTCTTTCTCTCTCGCACAGAACCACTCAGTGCAACGATTACCTGACTTGCCACTCAGGGGGCCATTTGCTGTTACCACAAAGCCGATTATCTCACCTCTACAGCAGGCTGTTTGCGGCTTTGCAATTTTTCTCCCAAATGCCCACACTGCTATTTGTAGAAATGTTACCTAGCTGGCGCGGGTTGAAATATGTTTGTGTTTGTGTGGATGTTTGCGTCTGGCTGAGTGTTTGCGGCGGCGCCCGGCTCGGTGTGTGCATGCTCGGCAGGTGGGTGGGTGGGTGTTAATGTGGAATGGAAGGCTGTAAGTATGGAGAGATGGATGACACAAACAGGGCACAGTGGTAGGAGGCTGGTGTCAGGGCCCTACTCCCACTACCAGGCTGGATGCAGTATCTGACAGCTGACTGAGAGTCTGCGGGCCCCCTCTTTACACAGCCCCACCAAAAGGTCAGCACTTCAATCAGCTCCACTCCCTGGATGCCTCTCTTTCTCTCAAACTGCTCAAAACCTCCTTGATATGCACTTAGCCATGCTTGACCATATCGTACAGGTGGAAATGTTCAGTTTTCACACACAAGGCAACAGCAGAACATGTTTATGTAGCCAAACCACGTGACATCCACAAGATATTAAATTTCCGAGGCAGATGATTATGCACACTGGATCATATGTGTAATTTTGGTGCACTTTGGTGTGTGGAAAATTGCCACCCTCAAAGTCATCGTTGGCTCATCGCTAGGAGCATTTAAATTTTTCCAGACCTTTAATTTCCTCTTAGCTCCTTCTCAGGTCTCTTATTTGCCTTCACACATCAGACACTCTTAATATCCTGAAGCTTGCCACCTGGCACAAGAATATATGTTTGCTGCAGTTTGTTAAAATTTCAACTCAAATATTGCTTAAGATGCCAAGACTTCACTGATGTCTGCAGAGCAGAGACTCAAAACAGGACAAACGAGACAGGCAGATGCATTAGGCTGCTGTTTATTCTTGATGCATCATTACATTCGAACATCACATGACTCACTGTAAATAAGAAAGCAGACACGGCCTTGTGTCTTCCATTTAATGCAAAGGTATGTGAAGCTTTTTCAATGAGTCACGCCCTGTCAGATTAACATGTCATCTGTCACGCCCACATGTTATGCATTACTCTCATATTATTCACCTGTTGCGGGGTCTAATTTGTCATGAATGTGACTGTTAGATTAGCAGGTTCCCCAGCTGCCAGCTGCATGAATTACCATTAACACCAAAACTGAAATGTCAATGAGGACACGAGTGAAGTGTGTCCAGTGATTTGAGGAGGCTAATAAGAGCACTGATATAAAACACATGAAGAGGGTTTCAGTTTGAGTGTCCACTCAGAGAGTCTCACCCGCGTTTCACTTGTGATGAAGTTAAAGTCCCTCCACGTCCCACCCAAGCGTGGATGGAAACGCTCTGAAGGCATGCAGGAAAGTATTGCGCCGCCTCAGAGTCAGTATGTGTCATGCTAAATCCTCTGCCAGGATATAAAGAAAATCTCATGCCTCCATTCTTTCCATTGGCTTCATTACTCATTTCATTGCCCACTTCACAACTGCATCGACACATTTGGTCACAAGCCTGCGCATCGGCTGCCAAATCTTATAGAGTGAACTCTCAAATAATCGTTTTTTAAATTAATGTATATAGGTAGATGTTTTATTCGAGTAATGCATTTTTTAATCAAAGCCAGATGTGAGATCTTCAGGTTAGTGGTCTACTGCTGAAATTATATCTCTATAAGCTGAGTACTTAGTCTCTGTTCCTGCTTAACAGAGGTAATAATTTATGACTTTTGTTGCCACTTTATGAAGATGCTAGTCAGCTGTGCTTGCAGCATTATGAGGATGTGCTTTTAAAGCAGCACATTGTAAAGTGACTTTTCTTCACTTTAATAGTTGATCTCATTTGAAGGAATATTTGCTTACTTTTAGCGCTAGAGGCCCTCAGTTCCTACCACTATCAAAAATATTCAAAATAACCTTGGAGTCTCCAGTTGGTCGTCTCTTGGGACAACTGTGTATCATTTAACAGCACCACATCACACATCAACAACGATGAACCCAGCTCACAGAGCTACCAGGACATCATGCCAAAGGTGACTAAGACTCAAGGAAGCCATTAAGGAGAAGAAAATGAAACAGTGATCAAGCAAGAAAAGCAGACTGTTTGAGGGAAACAATACATAATAAAAACAAAACAAAATGTTTTGTTTTTCAGTGGCACCAATATGACTGAGTTGAAATCCCATTCTGTTTTACTATTGTTTCTTGTAGCGCTTACATCACCCTAAACCGAGTGACTCACATGGACTTGTCTCTTTTATTCCTCATATGGTTGATTCAGTAAATGTACAACAATAAGCTCTCTGAAAGCTGAGAGTTGCTTTGTGTTGGAGTAGCAGTTCATGACACAAGGGATCGTCATGGTGTGTATCATGCTTTTCTTCTCTGGGTGCAGACCGTACAATCTTTTAATTACAGTACATAGCCATCCAGGAGAGATAGACAGTGACTTATCACATGCCTCATCAGCCCTGAAACAACACCAAATGGCTCTTCTGTGAGGGCTCTCACAGGATACTTCTCCTCCTTTATCAATGTGTAGCGCTTTGCTGCTTCTATATCAGTGTGCAGCACTTAACTCATTTATGAGCCATTTACCTCATCAGTATGTGTGGCCATGAAGGAGACATATATTATGACTTTGACTGGAATCTTTCCTTTTCAAAAAAAAAAAAAATCAGAACCTCTTTAAACTGCACACAAAACGAACAGGAAAAAACTGTTTCCTCATTTACACCATCTTAAATTCCACCACCATCCCGTAAAGTTTTAGCCATATGCCCATGCAGAAGCCAAGACAGCAGAGCGAGCAGTGGGAAAGCACATGGTCACTTTCTGCTCTGCTTTTTCGATGAGAGTGGTGTGAAAATTTGAAGAGCAGGTAAAAGGCGAAGCTTGGTTTCAACACCCCCTATCATAAATCTGGATTAAAGAAGTGGTGGTTTTGGAATAACAGTTTCACCCCATTTGTCTGAAACATTAGTCACGCACCTTCAGGCTTGAAGAAAAACTGATGAGCGAGCATGAGTGTGTAGTTTTGAAGTGTGTATTCTGTTGGGACAAGACAGTTTTGATTAGAGATAAGAAAGGAGAACAGAGAGCAGGATGTGAAAAAAGCTGCTGACCTTTTTTTTTTTTTTTTTTTTTTTTTAAATTGTCATTATTACATTTTTTTCCACGAATGAACAATGGCCAGATTTAAAAAAAAAAAAATTGCAACACACAAGTTTTATGCTGTATTGGCAATATTAAACAGAAAAGAAGCTGTGACAATAAAACTGAGTTTAAAACGTGCAACAAAAATGACTATGCACACCAGCAGTCAGTCACATGAGCATTCTCGTGTTAACACCATTATATCCGGCATACTCATACTTGCTGAAGGTCATTGAGAAATTCTAACATTCAAGATAAAAATCAATAGTTTGTGACTCTGACAGCGTCTGACCAACACGTGAGTGACGTCACGAGGTCTCGGAGTAGGCCACAGCTGAAACAAGAGTAGCAGGGCGAAGCTGTCACATGAATGGCCACCAAGTTGCGTTTTCCTGGCCTTATCACAGAAACGCAGCGGTTCCTGATAGCAAACGAGCCCTGCTGACATATTTAAATCAAGTGGAGGAGGATTCCATGTAATTCTAACCCACACAAGAGCCATCGACAGGAAGAGTGATAAAGCCTTCAGCCAAACGCAAGCATTGATACACGATAGTACATGTCTAAAAGAGGAGGAAAATGTCTTCCACACTGAGAGGTATCAAGAAGTGGTTGTATGACAAATTTATTCCCAGTTCCTTCCATGAAACCGTTTTCTGAGAAGCATATAAACGAGACGACTTGAATTACTGTGCCGCTAAATATTACTGTCTGCTGCCCCCGCGTGGACACAAATGTCGTGACATAAAAGTGTAATTTTCTAGAAGAAATGACTAGTCTCAGTTTTAAATTATTGGTCAAAGTGATAAGAGGATTTTTCAGTCCTCTTAAATTGGGTTTAAGATTATCTAAAGCATTGCTAAAACGTGGAAGAATAATCGTGAATTGTGTCTCAGAATTGTGTCTGAGGAAGATTTTTGATTGGGGGAAAAAAAAAATAACACCTGAAAGAACAAGATCACTTACTGTAAACCTTTGGTGAAATCTAATTAAAGTAAAAACAACAAAAGATACTTAAATTAGTGAAAATACAACTGAAAAATATTCACTGCATAAAATCAACTCAGTTAAACTTCTCACGTCACTGGAAAACAGTCGAATGCTTCGGATTTATCTTGTACCAGAACGATGCGAGCCTCAAAGTAAGAAGGATGTTGAACTGGGATCAGCTTCATAATGTGGGGTTCCTTCAGTGGTTCAAAGTTACTTTAACATTAATTTATTATTTGAGTAACCTAGTTAGATCTTAATTCCATATAAAATCTTTGAAATTTTGGGATTTGCTGGATGTTTCCTGCAGTGGTTCGTCTCTCTTCAATTATCTACAAAGAGCTTGGAAAAATAATGACAAATGTCAGGACAATGCATAAGGACACTGAAATGATATATGGCAAATGTGTGGAACAATCAAGTTAAGGTTTGTTTTTTTTTAAGCACGTTTCATATTTTAAAATATAATGGCTAATTATTACCAATAACAGTGCTGAATTTTACAAACCCAGTAGCCAACCTGCTTCACCTGTACAAAAATAAATACTGTCATCTGTAAGAGAGAATAAAAATTAAAGAAAGCAGCATAAACTCCACCAGCTGGTAAGTCCAAATAAATTTATTTTTAGTTTCATCCACTGTACAAAGAAAGAATGAATCCTCTGGACACTGACGGGACTGAGCTGGAATCGCAGAGGGACAACTGAATCCACCAAAGGAACAAAAGACGTCCTAGACGAAACGAGAAAAAAAATAAACATTTTTAAGTCATTTGATGGGAAACCAGTTTTGGTTTTCAATATTAGTAAATATTGCTAACAGGACAGGATGTGGCAGATGAGCGGTCGTACCAGAGGTCTACTCCAGGGCCTTGATGATGGCCTCGTTGGCCTCTATGCTGATCTGGACTTCTGCCCTCGCTGCCTCGTCAGTCGTAGTAGCCAAGTCGGACTGGGCCTTCTCCAGGTTGGCCTTGGCTGCCTAAAATTGGACAGAAAAATTACAACTATAAAAACAAATATGTGGCAGAAAAGAAAACAACCACTACTTTTTATACTTTCTGAATGTGAAGCATCTGCAAAGCAGTCTTAATTGTTTCTTGTGAATTTGAAACGCAACCTCAAAACACACACTTGGGATCTGTCACCAAGTCACAAAAATAAATCTTAAAACAGCAGGTTGTCCTGCTATCTGGAAGATATATTTGAGAAAAAAAAAAGAATTAGTCTACAAAATTTCCAAAAATACCTTTGAGGTCTACGAGTACGCAAAAGTTTATATAACCGAGCTGAGTAAGTACGAGTCAAAAGTGAGTGGAAAGACGAGCAGAGAAAATCCCCGCTGCCGTTTCGCTCTGAAAGCTCCATTTGTCACAGTCGCGATTAGAAACGAGAAATGCCAAACATAGCTGGAAGTTAAAGGTCTCTCAGTAGGGATTTGGCACATCTGCTATAACTCAACAGTGACTGACCTTTCCCTCCTTATTAACAGTGAGGGCCCATGTGCATTGTTACAACAGAGTGGAAGACATCCAGGAGAAGGAAATAACTCATTTACTGCTATGAAGTTAATTTGACAGTCAGTGGCACTGCCAAGGGTCACACAACTCTGCAGTGACTGCATAAGAGAAGGCATTAATAAGGCCGACATTTAAACGAGGACTTTACGTCAAGGTTGGGCGGCAGCGGTGATCAGATGGATGGAATCATCAACCGAGATAATGAAAATCATCTCAAGCAGATATTTCAAGAATGCTGAAATCATTTCAGATGTTTAAAATATGAGGAAAAGATCCGGTTTAAAATATCAACCCCCAAAAAGATGGAAAGCAAATATGCATGAAACCAGGTGGTTGGCAAAAACAACCAAGAATTTCCTGTACAATTTGTGCCAAAATGTACTTTAAAAGGGAAGCTTTTGGCTCCTAAGTTTAAACTGAAAATATATGACATAAACCCTGAAGTTGTAAACTTTAATCAACACACTCTGCAAATGAAACTCAAAATTCAGACATTCAGACAACTGGCTCAGAAACGCAACAAGCCAAGGTTTTTGGAATAATGTAACCCACACACTCAATCTAAACTAAGTCATAAGTATTTAATTTTTGCAAATGTGTGACTTATTCAGAACTGTTTTGTGTTTTAAAGTAAACTTCAGTTGAGCGAGTACCATTTGCTGCAATCATCCCTGAATTATATGTAGAAGTCGAAGGTACGACACCTGTGACCAAATTGAGCACACACCTGAAGGGTTCAGGTCCAAAAAGCTCATATGCAAAATATGAAGAAGCATAAATTAGGGGAAAAAAATGGTATTACCCTCTTTCTAAAGCTTTTAATGTGCAGACAACTCATCTTTTGAGAGAGTTTTCAGTATTTCAATCGGAACTGCTCACCATCCAGTCAAAACAAATCTGGCTGAGCCTGATAGTTTCTTCCAGAAAAACAGAGCAAACCACGCAAGTTCATGTGTGTAAAATTCTGAAATGCCAATCTAGGCTTGTGCTGAATGCCAATATCTAGCAAATATGGGAAACTTCTGTGACAAAAATTGTCACTTAGAGTGAAAGATGGTTTCTCTTTTAAACTACTATCTGGCTTTCAGAGTATTCAAATACCAACTGTAACATGTTGCTACAGTTTTAGCCTCTAACAGATTAAAACAAAAACTAAGTAAAGTGCCTGACATCTTAAATAATTTTTGGACTTAAGTGTATATTAATGTTTTTAAAAAACTCACAGCTGATCTTAATTGATCAGTAATGCAAGAAGGAAAAGTCTGTTTCTGGTGGATTGGGGGGGTGGGGGATTACAAGACAGTTTTTAATCAAACTGCTGCCAAAGCTTTGTCAAAGCAGTATCAGTCACTGAGTCGTATCAATTTGCAAAGCTGCAGTTCAGATTGAAGATCATTTTGAGTTAATTTTCCCAACAGCTGACCGTGTTTTCCATCTCCTGGTAGATTTGTTGTTGGTGCGCAAACTTACTGCAGAGTTAATGTTGGGGTGTGAATGGGAGGAGATGTGCATTATACTCACTGCAACGTCCAGCTGGTCCAAAGGAACCGCCTCCTCAGCTAGCACTTGTACTGAAGAATCAGCGTTGACTGTTACAGACCCACTGCTCACTACACACAAACACACTGTGTAACTATACTTGCCGACAGTCACTACAAATTACTGAGAAAGCGTGTTTAACTTCTCTGAGCAGCATAAACAGAAATAGTAAAAGATAATCCAGCTTTTACAGTACGTTTTAACTACATCTTCAGACTTCTTCAAATCATACTGAGATGGGCTTCGAAGATGATAAACAACAAACATGGGTGTATACATTTACTCTGGCGATACTGATTGGTTCATTAGAATAGCAGGATGTGAAGTCATTTAGTAAATTTAAGCTTTACCGAAGTATTTGACAGAGGAGCCATCCTCACTGAAGACTGTGACAACGCCGGGTCTGAGCACCTGCAGGGTGGGCACGTGGGCAGGAAGGATACCAAATGCACCAGTAAGCGTGGGCACGTCAACCTGTTTCACACTGGCCTCTTTGAAAAACACCTGAGAAGTGAGGGGGGGGGACATGCAATGATTTTATTTTAAAAAAAAAGTAATAGTCATTAATAAATAATTGACGACAGATACAATTTACAAAACCACAAGTTTAATTTAGTTTGGGAAAAAAAAAACAAAAGATTAGTAAGCACTCCACTTATATTTCTGGTGCATTATCATTTTTAGTTCCTTCTTTCTAACTGTAGTGTTCCTCCACGCCAATTCAAACCTCCAACTTCATTTCATGCAAATTTGGAGGGAAAAACCCCCCCCAAAAAATCAGGCAAAAGCTTTCTCAAAATGTTGCGCTGTTTCACAAAATGTCAAATTAAGCTTCTCAATGTGATTTTAGTAATAGAAAGAAATTGCAGAGTGCATATGTGACAGCAGCTGCTGAATATGATCTGTGCAGCTGCTACACAGCACTCCTCTGAGGTGGAGGACCACCTTTCCAGAATCCCCTAAAGTGGACCAAGGTTGTTAAAACCTAGAGCACTTCAAATAACATTTTGGTGAGCCAAAATAGGAGGGGGCTGTCTTTTCACATAATCCAGACAGAACTCCTGTGCCTTCATTGCACACTCGTGTCCTGTGTCTAAACACAGATGCAGAATCAGGAGAGTTGAAATTGATGAACCGTCAATGCATCCCTAAATCAGCATAGCAGAAGAAGCCACCAATTACCATTAATGGTTGCTATATGTAAACACACACACACAGATGCCATGTTGAAGTCTGTGTGAATTACCAAAATGAAATGATATCAGCTTAATGATAATATCTTTGATGACACATCATTAATTGGAAAAGAACTGGTACAGTGTGGTGGTACTAACTTAAATCAAAAATGCTATTACGTTAAAGCAGAGATGAAAAAAAAAAAGTCATTTTAATGAGGAGTCTATCAAGTTACTGAAGACTACTGGCGCTTGGCCTGGGAGAGGTTAGCAATCCACTTTAGACTAAATAATAAAAACCTTCATTTCAAATGAATACAAAAAAAGCCATAACGTTCCTAAATATAATAAGCATATATAATAAAACACGTTCTTCTGACAAGAACTTCAAGGTTACAGGTTTTTATTGAACGCTCCGTTGTTTAGCTGACTAAAATGCATTTAAATTCAATCAAACGGAAAACACTAAGAGGTATTTACAAAAAGGTACCATAGACGTATTAACTAATATAGAGAAGCGCTTTAGTGATTATCATTTAAGGTAGATCACTGTCACAGTGTTGCTCAAAGACAGCTAGGGTAACTAGCAAGGCTAATGTTATCACATTTTCGACTATCGAACCGCCACTTGCGCATTAATTGTTACTGCGTGTATAATAATCACAACAAAACCATGCATTAATTCCAGTTTGCACAGAGGCATCGGGAGAAGTGTTTTCACTGACATTCCAATAACATTTCAGTTAGCCGACCGGCTAGCTGGGCCTCAAAAGCCTCGACGGTAGCGTAAACCCAATACCTGCGTCGGAGAGGCAAAAGTGAAGGACATCTGCGGGGCGCCGGAGGCTGCCTCGGCGTAGGAGCGAGCTTGCCTCAGGACGGGGAGAGCACGACGGAGAAATCTTGCTGCCATCATGTCTGAAAGTTCTATTTAATCAAACACAAGTGAATGACAGGGATCCTCAAGCCCTTGCTTATAGCCAGTCAGTGTGCGCTTGGTAGGACAAGGACGTTTAGCGGCTACCCATCAGGCTTTGAGAACGCGCAAGGAACAAAGGGTAATGTAGTTTATGTGTGTACATATATATATATATATATATATATATATATATATATTATGTGTGTACACACACACACACACACACATATATATATATATATATATATATATATATATATATATATATATATATATAGAGAGAGAGAGAGAGAGAGAGAGAGAGAGAGATATGAAGACAAACTACAGGAGGGCAGCTATTGTGTTTGTTGTAATTTTCTGAATTCCTTGTGACTCTGCAAAGCTATAACCAAAATATTGAAAGCAAGTTTGAACTACATGTTTGTAGACCAGCTGATAACACTTTGCGCTTAACCAGATGCCATTCGACTTAACTTAGTCCATACTCACGCCGTTAAGCTACTTTTCCCCACCAGGAGATGGCGCCAAAGCTCATACATTTCTGTACAAGTAAGCAAAGACAAGGAGCTAGTCCATTATTATTATTATTATTATAACGTATATATCTTTTATATGTCGCATCAATTTTCCAGTGAAAAAGAGGTCTACAATTGAATCTGCTTTTGAATCTGCTAGTTGTTTTTTTTTCCTTCCACTGTATGAAACCTATGTGTTAAATACTGTGCTGCTGTTATCCTGGTAATAAAACGTACAGTATTCTTGTGTACATTTAAATGAGAGGGTACGGCTTTCCCCAACTCCAGTGCAAATATGATGCGCCTTGGGATGATTTAAGAAACCCCTTCCATCACTCAGCTTTACCTCACACACTGCGTCACGTGGCGTGCTTACGACAAGGGTAGTGGGCGTGCCTTAAACGGTGGGGGTTTCATTCATAAATACTTTTAGCCTTAAAACCCAAATTAAAGTGTTCGCAGAAGAGTTCCGTCTTGTCGGCTTCGCCCCTCCACTCCTGTATGGACCAGGCTGATCTAGTAGGTGAGTGCTGCGTCCCTGCTCGGTGCGTTTGTGAAGCCATTTCAATGCGCGAGCCGCGCTCCTTTCTCCGTCTGTCTGCCACCGCACTGATAGAAATCATGTGGAAAACAAAAAAAAAAAAAACAAAAAAAAAAAAAAAAAAACAAGATTACATATTAACCTCGCTGCGCCGATCACAGCTGCGTTGATCGTTTTGTAAAGAGCTTTAACCGATGCCCAAAAGGTTTTTTTTTTGTTTAGTGGAGAAAATCAATAATAAGAAACTCAGAATTTCTGCAATTAGCACATTTTTTCTTTCTTTTTTTCTTCAAAAGAAGTCACTATTATTCTAGTTTATTTGTTCATTTACGTATTTTTTTCTTTTGTAGAACGATATTGAGATTATTAATGATGACATTCGGGTAACTGCTGCTAAAGGATCGAGCAAAAAAAAAAATTAAAAGAGAAATGATGCGCTGTTGATACCAGTAATGAAGCTGGCATACGAGGAGATTTTAAGCATGATGGGATACAGCAACGCTGGGACACCCATGACTCACCATCTGTTCTGGCAACTAATCATTAAAGCCATTTCAAATGCTTTCTACACAGCATAAGTGAGTGTAACCAAACACCGGTTCCCTTTCCTTCACAAAAATATTTCCCTGATATTTCTCAACATCTAACAGAAGATTGTGTCATCAGTTGCGAGTGTGCCTGTCATGGACTGACAGTAAAGTTTCACTGTGCTTTTAGAGAATCATTTTAATGACGTTTAATTTTGCGTCATTAGAACTTATTTTGTGATTGGATAAAATAGAAAACAAAAACAGTATTTGAATATAAAAATATGCTTCCAAATGATCTTTGTGCATTTGTTGAATATATATATATATATATATATATATATATATATATATATATATATATATATATATATATAGTGTAGTGTGT
>JAOWBL010049617.1:1283-24512 GCA_028564865.1 Zenarchopterus dispar | reverse complement strand
TCCATCCATCCATCCATCCATCCATCCATCCATCCATCCATCCATCCATCCATCTATCCATCCATCCATCCATCCATTTTCTTTAGCTGCTTAATCCTATGCAGGGTCACAGGGGTCTGCAAGAGCCTATATTAGCTAGGTAGAGGAGAAGGACAGGGGTACACGTTGGACAGGTCCCCACTTCATCACAGGGCCACTTATGTAGACAAACAACTACACACACTCACACACACACCTCCGGCAATTTAGAATTATCAGTCAACCTGATATATATGTTTTTGGACTGTAGGCAAAAGCCAGAGTACCTGGAGAAAAGCACAAAGAGAAAAACAAACACCCAAAAAGCCCAATGAATTGAAGCAATGTTGCAAAGGAGAATAAGCCAAAAAAATATTTATACAATGTGAGAAAATAATAAAGTCATAGAGGAAATTAGTATTTCAAGTTATTCCTGCTAGAGTTGAATTTACAAGCAGTTGAAACTTATGGGTTCTTTGTTTTGCCCAGATGATTTTTTTTTCTTTTTGGCTTCATTTTTCCTAAATAAATAATGGCACAGTGAAAAAGGCTATAATTTGTTATTCATCTGCAGTTGTATTTGCATACATCTGGGACTCACCACAGACCCATGATTTTTATGTTTTACACCATGCAAAGAAAACGAAGGATTAAAAGAAGGGGGTACCAACTTTTGCATATGACTGTAAAAACAAAACAATAAAATCTTGTAATGCAATTAAAATGTGTATTATGTTTTTAAAATTGAAAATGTACTTTTTCTCTGTTGCTTTTTTCTCTTCAGTGAATGATGTCTTTGCTGGCTGTAGTTCTGTTGCGGTTTCCTACACGAAATGATCAAAATCTCTCTGCGGTCTTGTCTGTGGATGCAATGAGCTGAACAGCAGAGTATTTTTGCCTGGAGGGAAAGCAGGCGAGTTGAACAAGCTCAGGATCCAAACCCGGGGACAGGAAGCCCGTAAAAGCACCACAGGAACTCAGCCTCAGTGAGACAGTAGATATCCTTGGATTGTCATGATTATTATTTATTTTATTTGTCCAGGTGCTTCTTTACTTGCAGATACACCGTTTTATTTATAGGACCTGAGTTTTGTTTATCTGCTCGGAGCGGTTTCCAGGGAGCCACGCTGGTTGACCGCTCCAAGCAGGTTGATCATATCTGCAGCAGCATTTCTGTGGCAGCTGAAGACTCAGGAGACAAGTCTGTGGATGTGTTCTGGGAGGTGACAGATTCTATTTACACAGCTGGTCTTTAGAGACAAAGAGAAGCAGAGAACATGATAACCAATTACAGACACACAAACACAGAGTAGACAGGGAGTTAAGTGCGTTCATTAGCGCTTTGTGTCAGACTGGTTAATTGTTCAATGAAGTGAGTGGAGTAATAAGCTGAGGGGGATGTTATGCCTTTGGTGCAATGATCATGGGGATTCATTTTCATCTGTTGTGCCTCTTGTTGTCCAACATAGATCATGAAATAATGTTAACACCTGATGGCTGCAGAAAAGGCACTGTCAGTGTTTGGTCACCTGCCCAGTTACCAAACTCACTGAGTGTGTGCTGCCACTAAACCAGTCACTTTTCTGTGTTTTGGGTCATTATCCTGTTGTGAGTCTCCAAAAATGCTCCAAATTTGTCTCATTTGTCCGAAGCACATCCTTGCAAAAGTTTTCTGGCTTTTCAAAATGCATTTTGATGAATTCCAACCTGGCTTTTTTCATGAGTCCTCCTTGGTCACTCAGTTTGGTTCAAACAGTGATGGATGGTGTGATCAGACGCCGAATTACCTTGACCTTTGGAAATTGTTCTGGGATCTTTGGTTACCATTTCTATTATCTGTCTCCTCAATTTGTTATCAATTTTCCTCAGACTGATTGACTGCAAGACTGAGGACACCTGTGATGTTGAATATAGGAGACAGTTTAGTTTAACATGGCACTATGACCAAATTATTCTTAGTATTTTTTAAACAGTACCAACTAATTTGTCACGGGGAGTTTCATGAGTTTGGTTTTTCTAACTATTTAGTGAACCATAATTTGAAAGCAGTACCTAATTTTCATTTGTCAGTTTTCAGTAAATTTGTCCACATGTATATGCTGCAGGTTTATTGCACACGTCACATGTGCAGCATTTGTCTTAGAGGTTCAACACTAATGTTGTAATCAAGTTGGAATTAGGAATGATTTTTTTCCTTCCTCATATTGTTCTCAACACACTAATATCATAATTTTCTACCAAGTATTCATTCTTTTTTTTCTGTATACTCATTTGAGCTCAGAAGCTTTAACAGTATAGACCATTATAAATGTTATCGACTTCTTTGATTTTATTGTTGATTCTCAATTGCTCGGGCGGTGCTTCCTCCCAAATTTGTATATACATGTATTTTCTTCTCCCTGACTTGTTAGTTTTGTTTTGTTCATGTTTAAATTATGCTACTTCAATTACATGACCATGTTTATTAGTAATTTAACCAGAAGTTTTGAATCTAAACTTTTTTAACATATTCTACAGAATACGATTACCGAAATCCTGCTGCCACTTCACTCTGACTTCTAGTTTTATATATTGTGTCTCAGCTGTTTGAGCTTTTCCCTCAGGCTATCTGACTGAGTTATTTACTCCTTGGCCTCCATGATTGTTTTGCCTGGAGCCCTTATCAAATGGAAATATTTGACGCGTTTGTGGAGCTTATCCAGAATTTTCGTTTACAGTAACCCACAATACAGCTTGTGATTCTGATTATTATTTTTTTAACTGTTTTTTTTTGTTTCAGGCTCATCTTCAAAGACAGTTTTCTTTATTTGTTCTTTTCAATCTGCATACAATACTCCACAATTACAAAGGACTGATAGTTCATGAAGCATTTTAAAGTAAACAGCTATAATATCCTATTTACAAAGGGTTCCTGAGTCACTGCTGTGACACTTTAGAGATCTGATGCATCCTACTTCTGTCGGTGGTCCTTCAAGAGCTCCTGCAAACTCAAAAGAGTCAGTCTGCATTAAACTGACTTCATTTGACATCGTCAAGCAGGCAAACACCTGTCAGTATAAGGTCTCACAGTTGAGGATGGATTTGTATCTCAAAATCAAAAGCAGGCTCATAACCCAAGACTGCAGTCTGTGGACTTGAGAGACAGTAGAGTAATAAGGGATGAAGGGCTTTGTTCAGATGGGTAACCTTCAAGCCAAAGTGAAATCCAGAGTTCTTTTGTGAGATCCTAACAGAGGAAATAGTGTGCAGCACTATATTAATGAGGTCTCTTTTGGTATAGGCAGGTAAAAAGATGTCTTGATGAAAAAAATATGAACACATATACTGTATGAAAATCAAAATCCTGTGTTTGGATGAAAGAAAGAGTATGCTATTTTCCAGTAATCCCTAATAGTATTTAATGATACTATACCTCAGTCAAACATGATGTTGTAAACTATGGTTAACTGTCCATAGGGTGTAGGGAGACTGTAGGGAGACTAGTCGATATCAAGGAAAAGATGTTTGGAAGAAAACAGAGCAACACGGACTGAGAATCTCTTCCTGAAGGTGGACCTGAATCCAGTTAGGCATCTCTGAAGAAAACAGAAGACGTCTATGCTCTGATACTCCCCATCTGACAGCGTGTCTGACAAGAAGCTCATTTTCCAAGGAGAGGTGTGCCAGACTTGTTGGATCCTTCCTAAGACAGCTTCACTTCAGTTCACTTCAGACCTAATGTGTCACCTTCCTGTAGTACTGAAATCTGGGATGTGCCAGTGCACTAAGGCATCACTGTTGGATGGGATCAAAGGAGCTGTTTGTCTGTCTGGTGTCACAGAGTCGGTTTTGAATGAAATCTACCAGAGTGCATTTGCACATGCAGAAATGAATGCCCCTGCAGGTCTGGGAGTGCCTACCACTGATCCTGAAAATCCATAAGCCACAATGACAGCTCAGATCTGTCATCTTGTCATGAATGCTGGACAGATTTTTGGTGTTAGAATCTACAGTTTCACTGAAAACAAATCCACACTGACACAAATAAGCATCTCTAGCAACACACAGCTCATATGTCTCAATGGCTTGTGTCTGGTGCCACCTGCTGGACTCAGAGCTGCTCAACTTCACCCCCTGCTTAATTATTCCAGTTGCGTATGCAGACCATGCCAGCATGACCAGAGGGAACACCCTTCACAGATCATCACCTCATTATAGCACTAACCCACTGATTCAAACTTCCATTCATATTCTTAGTTTTGCTCAATTAAAATTCTTCAGTCAGCCTGATCTGCAGGACTTTGCAATCAGACAGAGAAAAAATAAATTATATGCAAGTATCTTGCAGAAAACTTGCAGCGTAAAAGCTCAGGGGAGGAATTAAACCTTCATGTCAGGAGATTAACGCAGCAGGGGTGCAGGAACCAGAACGCCTTGCCTTAGAGATGTGCTGAATTCATATGAATAGCTTCTTGAAATCATTTATTGCATTAATCAAACCAAATTTTAGGGAAGGGGATTATACTTACAAGATCATTTAAAAGAAGACAGCTGTGTATTTGCATTTGTGATTGTATTAGCTGTTACTGCCCTGTGCTGGAAAGCATATCACTGGTATTAGTATCTATTTAATGACACTTATAAACTTATAGTCCAGTGGCATTACAGCTGGAGATAAAAATCCAGAAAACATGCTTAGCTTTCCTTCAGAAGTCCCCCCATTTGATCTGAAATTGGATAAACTGTATTCCTGCTTAGAGTGCTGTTCTACTTCATCTTGGTTTGTCCCTTAATCTGTCACCCATCTGCAACCTCAGACTCACATTTGAATGGATTATACAATTTACAGCCCCAATTCCAAAAAAAGTTGGCACTCTGTGTAAGAACAAAATAAAAACAAAAACTAAAGACAGACAGACATAAGTTAAAAAAGAATAAAACAAATGAGATGCAATAAATAAGTGTTACAGTGCATTGTGGTAGAATACTGAAATGCAGCAGTAAATAAAAAAAAGTTTTCAACTTTGGGTTACATTGCTTGAGAATTTCAGCAGCCCTGATGTATTCTGGGAGTTTGGTCCACTCTCTTAATCTTAATGAGAACTGAGGTGTTTTGCCATTTCATAGAAAATATTAGATCATTTTGAATTTGATGGTAGCAACACATCTCAGAGAAGTTGGAAGAAGACGATGTTTTCTATTGTGCAGCATCCCTTCTTTTTTCTAACAACTTTTTTTAAATTTCATGAAGTGGTTGTCAAAAGTTGCTGGCAGGCCTGTTCAGCACCCAGACTTTTCTCCAGCAAAGTCATGCTGTTGTGGTGGATGGAGTATTTGGTTTACCACTGTCTTGCTGAAATATGCAAGGCCTTCTCTGAAAGAGACATTGTTTGGATGGGAGCCCATGTTGCTCTAAAACCTCTACGTATTTTTCAACATTGTTTATGCCTTTCCAGATGTGCTGCCATCAAATTCAAAACGATTTTTCATGAAATAGCAAAATGTGTTAGTATCAACATCTGATAAGTTGTTTATGTTCTGTTGGGAGTTTACAGTGTCCCGAGTTTTTTGGAATTGAGTTTGTATAATTAGAATTGTGTGTGTCCTTCTCATCCTGCTCATGTTGAGCTGTAATAATTGATTTTGATAAATGATAAATAGATTATTTTATTTCAAAACAAACAGAAACATGGTTCAATCAAGATAATCCTGCAGCAGCTCTTCTATAAACAATCCTACGGCTTCACGAGTAAATCCAGAAAGAATAAAAAAGGAGAAGTACCTGTTCTGTCTGACTCCCTTCAATGTAAGTAAATGTTTTATGGCAACTAATGCTTCATTTAAATATGTGGGTCTTCAGTGAAAATCCCCATCCTGTGTGCCATTTCTCAATGTCTACTGACCACCCTGCAACCTTATTTAAGGAGTTTACTGAAATTGTGATGGTCATCTATGTTGTATTTTGATTGTGTAATTGTTGTTGGGGATTTTAACATCCATGTTGATAACCCTCAGAGCACATGGGCAAAGGAACTGTGTTGTGTTCTTGATAATTTTGGTCTGACTCAACACGTGATGGAAAGAACACACGACAAAGGATGTTGTCTGACTTAACAATGTCCAAAGGTCTTAACATCCCTAAGGTTATGGTGACAGATGTTGCTCTGTCTGATCATTCTTGTGTTTTCTTTGAAAGTTCTGTTGCTGTCAACAGAAGCATCCAGGAAGAGATCATCAAAAAAACCATATGTAGTTTAAAAAGAAAACAAAACAAAAAAGCTGAAATGTTCATCCAAATCTTGTCCTTCATCCACTCATTCATTTAGTTAATGAGCTTGTGGATTCATCTAATGGTAAAATTAATGGTATTAATGATACTACATCACCCCCACTAAGGTGAATGTGATCACTGCTAGGATGAAACCTCCATGGAGAAATGCAGGATGAGTCAGAACTGAAAAAAATGAGTGTTGAAAAGCTGAACGCAGGTGGTGGGAAACTAAATTACAGCTTCATTATGACATTTATGAAGAGAGACTGAGTATATATAATCCTGCAGCTGAGGAATAATGATATATTTTCTGATATCATTGTCAAAAACAGCAATAATGCACACACTTTGTTCAATACTGTTGACAGACTAACAAATCCCACTGAGTCAGTAGAGCCTGAACTTCTGTCCAACCATGCCCGCAATGAGTTTGCCTTTTTCTTTGCTGACAAAATTCTGAAAAACAGTCAGTCAGTGCTCCTATGCTAGGCCACAGGGTATATGCCTGCTCTGTGTCCACTTAGAGAAACCATGACATAACTCATAAGAACCTGGATGACCTTAAGCATTACCTGAATTTCATCATTTGCTGCCTCAATACTCTGCCAACAGGTTTTTTTTTTAAATTTTTACAATCTTCTAGAGATTGTAAATACGTTTCTGCTCCTAGGTATCTTTCATCAGTGCCTAAAAACAGCCATTATTAAGCCACTTTTAAAAAATAATGATCTAGACGATCACTCATGAACAGCTTTAGGCCAGTATCAAACCTCCTCTTTCTTAGTAAAATCATAGAAAAAGCAGTTTTTTCAACAGTTGTACAACCTCCTGACACTACATGACTGATCTGATGTCTTTCTGTCAGGTTTCCTGCCACATCACAGCACTGAGACAGCTATATTGAAGGTTCTAATGACATCCATTCCAATACGGATAGTGGTAACATTTCAGTGCTCCATTCAACAAGGTCAACCATAACATCTTGATAAACCATCTGTAGATTGCTGGGTGGGATTTTCTGACACAGCACTTACCAGGTTTTAGTCCCATCTAAAAGTTAGGGACTATTTTGTGTCTTTATGTAACTACAAATCAAAGCTCACAAAAACAATGTCTGGAGTTCCCCAAGGTTCAACTCTTGGGCCTTTGTTGTTTAACATCTGTATGCTCCCACTCCTCAAATAACAAAAAATAACAACATGTTTTACCATAACTATGCAGATGACACATAAATCTATATGAGCTACATTAAGAAAGTAGTGAAGTCAGCCTGTTATCATCTAAAGAACATATCAAGGATTAAAGGACTGATGTCTCAGCAGGACTTAAAAAAACCTGCCCATGCTTTTATATTTAGTAGACTGGACTATTGTAATACTGGTGTCATGAGTCTCTCTAAAAAATCCATCAAACAGCTGCAGTTAGTTCAGAACGCTGCTGCCTGAGTCCTCACTGGGACCAAGACCAAGAGAGTGGACCATATAACTCTAGTTCTTAGATCTTTACACTCTCTTCCTGTTTGTAAGAGAACATATTTGAAAATCCTGCTGTTAGTTTATAAATCTCTGAAAGGTCAAAGGCCAAAGTATATCTCCCGGTTCATTATAAACTAACCAGAACCCTCAGGCTGTCAGGGTCATGCATACTTTCTGTAGCCAGAGTGAGAACCAAACACGGTAAGGCAGCGTCATTACATCCAGTACATTTGCACAGATTCAACCGTTTATGTAATCTGTATGGAAAATTCAACTTTAACATGTTTTAAAACTGATCTGATTCTGTATGCATAGTCTCCACTCCTTATATTATATAATAAACCACCCAGTAAGGTAATGCTAGAATTACATGGTGTAGGCACATTTGTGGACTGGAAACCCTGTAGATGTGTGCCACATCTCATCTCACAACAACTAGAGCAGACACCACCAATCATGTGACCCTGAATGGGATGAAGCCAGTATATAAAGTGAGTGAATAGATGAAGCACAGTTAGATAAACTTACTACACACTTTTCAGACACACAGTTTAATAAGAATAAATATGGTTTTTTTTCCCTATATTTTCCTGTCAGTTTTAATGGAAACAATTATTGAACCAAAGAATGTTTGGTAAAACCTTCTTTTTCTGAAAATAAGACAATCGAGCAGGTCAATGGGAAAGGTAATTTTTTTAACAACTCTGAATAAAAATATACACGAAACTATGTTTCTTGCTGTCATTGTAAAAAATGCATGACTTTTCCCCCTCTTTTTTGCACAGCTCTGTTCCTTTTCTTCTGCTTCCAAATGTAAGACGATTAAATAAAAGAGGAAGGACATTTATTGATTGTGCAAAGCAGAAGTGAACTATTTCTCCTCTATTTCTCTCTCTTTTTAATCACGCTTATTTGACATACGAAGCCTGTGAAGTTTGCAAAGCACAGAGCTTAGATTACAGTGCATTCTAGAAATCCTTAAAACAGGGGTTATCAATCTTTCTCCAAACATTTTTACTTTGATACTTAAAGTTGAAAACTGGATCAACGGGTGTGCTGCATATAAATCTTTACTTTCATAAATCATCAATTTTGCACAAAGTCTGAAACACTCCTGAGTAACATGTTGAGAAAATTCCACTCCGAGTATATTATATGGTGATCTCCATTTGAATCGTTTTCATTTGTCTGGTAGATTTTTGAACCGTTGGAGAAATGTTTTGACTGAATCAGAGACGAAGTGGCAGAAGATTCTGAATCAGACTGACAGCTCTGTCTAGTTTGCTCTCATTCAGTGTGACCAATCTGATGAGACTACCACAAACCTAACTCTTTCTCAGAAGCACACTTGCCTAAAAGGCAGATTATCACAGAGATCCAAACCAAGATTCCCCAAAAAGAACAATAACAAAAAAAAGCAGCATATCTTTGACCTTTTTTTGTGGGAAGAAATCTAACAAAAGAGGTCAGAATGATGTTGAGTTTATAATCTGATGGTGTAAACTTGTGTTTGGGTCATTTGAAAGTTGGCCCTTTATAGTTGGCAAATGTGTTTAATTTTTATGAAAGCAGATAAATGTTTTTATTATTATTATTATTGCTGTTTTAACCTCAAACATTACATCTGCTGTTGTCTTGATTATAACCTTTCTTCTTGTTGCTCTGGATCTACTGGTGCTCAAGTAATCTGGCTGTTGTCTCTGATGGAGGAAAAAGGCTTGATTTTTAATCATTCTGCTCGCTGTAAAGCCTATAAGCAGCCTTTGCTGTGAAAGAGGTGTCAGAGCAGTGTGATAATGAAAACAGCTGCCTCCTGAGAGAAGTAATCAGACAAGGTCCTCAGAGCATCTGTCTTTATTCAGAGTGCAAAATGTGAAATGATGGGACAAGGAGACAGTCAGCTAACCTTGAAAATACAAAATCATTTCACAGAACGACAAAGTAACAAGAAAACTTTAGAAACTTGCAGTTGCACACCAGAACAGAAGAAGAAACATAAAAAGACTCAAATAGGAGCTCAGCGTCAGTGCAGTATTGATCTTGTTCTGTTTTCTTGATGTTAAAATTGAGATGTCTGTTTAACATGTATCAGGGATGTGAGTGTGACCTTTACGCCAAAAATCCACTACGTGCAGATTTAATTTAGAAAGTCTTAATTTAGTAAAAATGTGCACTAATGATATCATGTATACAACCTGCACTATGTTTATTGACACAGAAAAAGTAATTGTGATAATGAATACAGAAATGCAAATAATAAATAACCTGTGGATGCTTTGTTTTGTAGGTAATTTTCCTGCTCATTTCCCTTGTTCCTCTCTGTAACTGCAGGAGCAATTCAGGTGTGTCACATCAGAACCTCACATGCCAATCATCTCTAAACACCTTTTTAATAATCTATTTTTAATGCTTAAGTAGCTTCCTAATCCTATCTCAGTGAAACAACTGCATTGTCACGATAAGAGCGCGGTAAATTAAGCTAAAATTTAATTATAAATACAGAAATATCTTTTTTATTACTTGTCATTATGCCTGTATAATGAAACTACCTGGTTACACACTAATATCTTGCTGGACCACCTTTAGCTTTGATTACAGCACGTTGTCTTTGAATAATGTATGTAGTATCATAACATTTTCACCTGTAAATACCTAGTTACGCCAATTTTTCAGCAAGAACTTCTTCTTATGATGGGAGAGGCAATGTGTTGTATAATGTCTTCTGGAGCACACCCTAAAGGTTCTCAATGGTGTTAAACCCCCAACATGTGTATTATTTGGTTCATTTGGTTTGTTCAGAAAGTCAGATGACTTTTTTCATCACTCCACAGTGCAATGTTCCGCCTCTCAGGCCAACTGAAGCAATTTTTAAAAGTCCTCACTTACAACCATTTGTCTTAAGATTACACAGCTGTTTAGTCCTAGTTCTTTTTTATATGCTTTTTAATTCACATTTTATTGTTGCAATGTTAACAAGTGTGTGAGTGTGTCTCAGGTGGATGCTTTAAAAAAAAGTGAGACAACCACACAGACACATACTCACTGTATTCCTGTATTCCAGAACTCACAGCAATGTGAGCTCTGCTATTACTTGATTTTCATCGATTAATTGTCATTGATTAGATTTCATCAAAAATTGAACAGATCTTGTATCATGATCATTTGGGATAGTTATCCAGCCACATTTCTTCCCTAATACAGTGGTTCACATCTGCCCTTCTGGATTTAGGTAATGTGTGGAACAGTTCTGAATCCAATTTTAGAATTTTCATCAATGTCCTTAGTTGATTTGTTTCCTTGATGTAGTAGTGTTTACCAAACTGCAAGTTAAACAGATATAATATTTTTATTTATTCTGCTTTCAAACTGCTGAATAGATTCTCTGCCAGCAAAGCAGATCCAGAACATAACCAAGCCTCCTGCGTGTTTCACAGTAGATACAGTCTTCTTTTCTTTGAATGCTTCATTTTAGCATCCATGATCATAGAGCTAATGTTATGTTATGTTATGTTATGTTATGTTATGTTATGTTATGTTATGTTATGTTATGTTATGTTATGTTATGTTATGTGATCATGAAAGTTAACACCATCATCTCACCATTCTATCGAATTTGAAGCCTTTCTTTGTAGAATCTGCATGTTCTCCCCATGTCTGTATAGGCTTTCCTTGGTTTACTCCCAAAGTCCCAAACCATGTTTACTGTAACAGAGTTGTGCAGAAAAAGGATCTGAATGCATAAAATGGAGGTCGAGAATAGCAAGCACAAGATATTTAATTAGTAACTGAAGATATTGGCACAGTAAAGTTATCCCAACAAATTCAAAAGAACTTTGCAGGAAAAACTGGACAGAAATAGGCCAGAAAAACAGAGTTAGAACAGACATTAGTAACACAGGCAAGGAAAACAGGCTGGTGGAAAACAAACAGACTCACAAAAGGAAAAGGAAACCTAGGACCACACACACACACACGCACATACACACTCATACAGAGGTTGTCAAGACACAGGAGGTAAGAAAGGAGGATAAGCACAGACAGGTCAAGAAGTTCGGATTAATCACGCAATAGAGTCAAAATGACATTCGCCAAAGAGTAAAATAATTTAACAGAAGAGACATTACATAAAAAGAACCACAATTTTTAAAAAAACGAAACTAAAAAGCTTGAATTCATACACCACAACACATGTTACATATGTTAAGTTGTTTTCCAAATGGGAGCTGTTGTGTAAAAGGGCTGAAACATCCAGTAAAAGCTGAGCAGCATCTGACCGCATCAGCTCCTGTCCAGAGATACAGTTGTTTCATCCAGACTGTGTTTATGACATCCTCCAATACATTAAGTAAATTTATGGACCCACCAGATTGTTCTCTTTCCTGCCCAGTCGTTATGTGTTTTAAAGTTTTTCTTGTTACTTACCAGCTGAAATTTACAAGTCTGTTGTCTTTTTAACTGGATTAACTGTTCTCGTGTTCTGTTTGTCCGAAGTCTCTACAAAAGACTTTCTGCTTGTATTTATTCTTTTTTTTTTGCCTGGACTAAGGCCAAACCACTGATATTGTGGATTACTGGAATTTAGGTCCTACTGCAGGGATTTTTCTAAGCTCTGCATATCAGTTCTTAGATATATATTTTTAAACCAATTCTACATCTGAGTCGGACTTGAGTTTAACACTGAGTACAAAATGAAAAACCCAAGAAAATGCCTTTGCTGTATTTTTTCAAGGCAGAAATGACGCACTATTAAGCACAGAAATTTTATTTTACTTAAGTATGTGAGTTTCTCCATCCATATTTGATCATAAAACACTTCATGAAAGCAATACGTCAGATAACTGACCCCTGAAAGGGGGCAGAGTTGTGAATTAGTCTTCTTTTTTTATGTCTGGATCCAGCTGATGCCATCATAATTGCAAAAAATTCGAATGATTATAGAATAAATTATTTATGCACAAAAATGAGGTGAGAAATTTGATGTAATAAGTTAACTATTTATGGAAACAATCCAATTTTCTAAAAAAATCTTCATTCAGTAAATGTTTAACAGCTGCAATGATCAGCCCTCCCAGCAGTGCTGCAGCCCAGATCAAACATCTCGTGGTGTCAGGAGACTCGCTTGAGCTGCTCTGTTAGCTGAAATAGAGTCAGTTGTTTTGGTTTGGCATTTGCACACCAAATTAACTTTTCATTTCCATGCTAGTTAATTTTTATGCTCAGAATGCACATTCAGTCCCTGGGAGAATCAAGCTGCATTAACGATGCTGATGTCTTGACGCAACAAGGGTTCTGTCTGTTGCCACGAATGACTGTGAAATTACACCCGCCTTTGCTTTTCTCCCAGATTATTTTCAACTAAACATAATTTTCCAACAGACAAGAAGCAGATGGGCAAAAAAAAAGAAAAAAAAGAATAAAAGGAAAAAAAAGAACATGTGACTGAAGTAGGATCTGCAGGTACAACACACTTGACTAACATGCCCCGTAAACATTTTCTTCAGAATGTTGACTATAATTACTTGTGATTTACAATGTAGTTTTGATAGAATTTACTTTCATCTGTGCACATTAGCAATTTAAAATTTGTTCTCAGTTTGTACACATGTATATAGTTCATTGTGAATGTTCTTATTAATGACCACTGTTACACTCTATGATGTTTTACCCATAAGAGTGTCATACATTGCAATGAAAAAAACTTGTCTAAAATAGAAACCATGCACATTAGATTTGTTATATAAATACTTCTTTCTTCTAATCCTGAAAAGCTTGTACAAGTTAGGCACAATCTGTTTTTTAAGTAGGCAGTACTACTGATGCTTCAGATCACAGAGCCATGAATTTAAATCTGCCTTCATTCGGCCACTCTTCCACTTCACCTGTTTCAAAACTATGCTGCTGAATTAAATGGAGTGTGCTTAGCAGCGGAGCCCTGAAACTCTTAACCTCCACTAATGCTTTCATGCACATGCTGTCGCTTCAGCTCACTTGGAAAAGACCAGTGCTTAAATGGTACTATTGACTTTTTAAACAATTATGACCACTCTCTGTCTCTTGCTTAATCTGCTTTTTTTTTTTTTTAACAAGATCTCCCTTTCCTCTTGTATTTTACATTCTGAGGAGTGAATCAGTTGTTTGGTGGTAACTTAAAGCTAGATCAGCATTAAAGTGGCCATATTAAGCTCATTTTGAGTGATCGAATTTCAATCTGTGACACCTCTAGAATAGCCTGATGTCCGGCTTAACTTAAAAAGCTGTAATTACTTCAGAATGGAAAAAACCATGAATCACAGGGAGGTTGACGAAAACAACCAGGTTTGTATGTTCAAATTACTGAAAGCTTGCTGGCCAGCAGAACAACTGGTTAAAGAATGCACATTATCAGTGGTCAGTGATAGATTTTCAACATTTCCTCTAAATGGGCTCAACATCTAAAAGTTCTTCCAAGCATGTTCAAGTTGTAGATATGTGTAGTGCAGATGTGGGAAGTCTGGTAAAATTTGGATTGAGTCAGAAGCATTTAAAAGCTAAGGTTGCTCTTGGTGGGATAAAACTTAACTGCTTTCGTGTGTGTGTGTGTGTGTGTGTGTGTGTGTGAGAGAGAGAGAGAGAGAGAGAGAGAGAGAGAGAGACATATATTGACGTGAACAGATTAATTTTCTTGCTTGCAGGAAACAGGATAAATACACAAGACTTGGCAACTACAGTCACTGTACCCATGATGTTTACACTAAAAGTAGCCGTGTTTCCATTACACTTATTTGCAAAAGAAAATCGAAACTCTGAATTTGCAATAAAGGTAGTGCTGCAGGGGTCAGTGTTTCCATTGAACGGTCTTTTTCAAATAAACATAGCTAACTTCTCATGACTCTCCATGTATCTCGTCCTGTGAGACTTCTCTTCAAAACAACAAAAAATAAAATTTCAACTTTGAAGAAGATGAACCAAGACTTATATAGTCTGTGACAAATTATCGCAATTGCCACTATTGCAGTGGAAAATATAGTAAGATGATAAAGGCAGCAGATGTTCATTCAAAGGATTATTCAAAAGCAAAGCCCTTATGTAATGCATAAGGGCTAAGTAGTGTTATAGTATAATTACATGGCATTAATTAGGCCAAAAACAGCTGGAAATTATATTTTGATAACTTTAGATTGAGTGGTTACATCACATCCAGTGCTGCCAGAGACATTAAAAATGGCAAGAAAGATTTCCATTACACTTTTGAGATAAGGTGGAGTATCAAATTGCCTAATAAACCCCCTCTTGGAAGCATAAAAATATTTATTCGATATTTGGGAGGTTTTGTTTTTTAAGTAGTGCCATTTCCATTACAGGATTTTCTTTTTTTTTTTAATATTTGGTTTTGCAAAAATCTAGCAGCAATGGAAATGCACCTAATTATACACACAGAACAAGAAAGACAGTATAATTACCACTTCAGATTCGAATGCTTCAAGCAGCTTTCAGCTTTGGTCTTTCTCTTGATCATGTGGAGTACTAGGCTCTGGTCAGAAAACATTCCTCTGTGAAGTGTCACAAAAACATTCACTGGAAAAGCCAGCGGTATCTACTGAGCCATGGTCAGACAACTTTCCTTCACATCCAAAAACACATTTTTTGGTGACATCTCAGTAGAAATAAGTAGAGGTAGATTCAGCAGAATGGATAACAGGCTCCTTGCTGCACAATCACCCCTACTTTTAAAATTGCCACTGACACTCTTGCTCTAGCAGACAGGTGCAGACTCCTTTAACTATATGACCAAGAAATTTATAGTCTCTATGACATCATCAAGAGCTGCCATTAGAAAAAAACTATCCAGAAGGAAGCATTCTCAGCACCCTGAATTCAGATGGTTATGTGAATAGAAATGGTACAACTTAAATGTACCACTTTCTCTCAGTTTTTAAATATTTTGAATTATTATAATTCATTATGAGTGCATTACAGATCTTTCAGAAACCCCAGAAAATTATAATATTGCCCCATCAGTGTTCTGAGTACATTTTCATACTCTCAGTTTGCATTTTCTTCTTTTTATCAGAAAAAAAATGCCTGTGTTATGATTAAGTAGGTGTCTAATAGTTACACTGAAGAGCTCTCTTAGTCAGAACAATCACTGATCTAATACATTTGCTTGAAATAGGACCCTGATACAGCCTGATAGGAGCATGGATGTATTTATGCCATGTTGATGTTGATCACTGACGTAAAACACAGAAGACATGAAATTAGTATTTAATGTGAGAATGACAGCGCTCACTTTTTGAATTTTATTTTATTTTTTACTGTGAATAATGTAGCCATTCTAGTGCATTTTTTTTAGAGTGCTGCAGCTACTCACTGGTGCTGTGGACGCTCCACAACATGCTGGCAGCTGAGATAAAGTGGTGGGATTACGGATTTACTCACAAGTATTATTGACTCAGTTCAAGAGAAAGTAGTTAATATTTGCCAAAAAAAAAAAGAAAAAAATCAATAGATTTGCCATTTGGCTCCTGCAATGAGAACTAAATGGAGTCATTGTTGCTGCAACCAAACAACATTTTAATTTGTAAATGCTGTAGCAGTTGTGTGTGTGTGTGTGTGCCCACGCGTGCATGCTTGTGTGTGTATGTGTGTGCTCTTGGGTTCCCTGTGCGAAATCTGATTTTTAATCTTATTTCTCAGTAATGGTATTAGAAACATTTACTATGAGCCACACAGTGTACCAGATACATGCCATGGTACTGCCACACAGCCTTTTTCTAAGTGGTTCAGCAAAAATAACTGATGGAAAATAGATATTTGAAGCAGTTTACATTGCTATTTGCAAACTATTTGCCAGCTGACCTTAAAATGAGAGAAACATAGATGATGTTTCTTAAGGGTCCTCTATTTCCAAATATTTAAAAAAAAGTGATAAAAAAAACAGAAATGAGCTAGTCTTAATGTACCATTCTTTTTAATACCACATCCTCTAAGAGTTAGCACTGTCAGCAGCAGCTATAGCATCACTACTATCTCTCCAGCCATGTCCTGCATTTGTATTTGTATTATTTCAGGATGTTTCACTGGTACTGCTTCATGTTCATCCAAATATTTTGAAACACAGGTTCAGCATGAGATACTCTAAACTAAGAGATGATTTTTGTGAATTTGCCACTGATTTTCTTGGGAAATCAGCCATCATACTCTACTGATAGTTGTATTAAATAGTTAGAGCCTGATGTGAGTGCCCTGACTGAAATTTATTCAAGTGAAAGTCTCTGCTCCCATTTCATACTGGGAGAATGCAAAATCCAGCAGTGAGGTCTCATCTAAGGCTTCAAAGATGTTATGGGAAAAGACCCTGAATCCCTGAAAGGAAACATACCATGTTCTTTTTCACTTGATAAAGTCTCAGTGTCATGCTTTGGTGAAAATACCAGAGGGACTATTTTCTGTTACCCCTGTTAAAAGCAGTACCTTCTGTGTTGAGGAGATAGCTGCTCCACTATGGTGTAAGAACAGATTCCTGCTATAGTTTTGCACTCCTATGTTAATGCATCATGGACACACTCAATAACCCTTGAAGCACATTATTACCATATGAGATAGCATGCAATACTAAGCTTAGTATTGCACCAACCCACACAGCAAAACAAGCTCATACCAATAAACCAAACCAATAATTATTAGACTGTCAATTTTATTTGGAAATATTTACATTTCCCTCATCTGTAGTTTAGTTGAGCCAGTTGGTACGATCAAAGTTAACTCCACCCTTTAAAAACAACTGCTATAAACAGAGCTCTAAAGACTCTCATCAGTGCAGTATTTTAACTAAAGCAAGTCACTGATATTTTATCAGTGGAAACTATGTTAACTTATCTCCTTGAATAGATCAGGGAAGCTGTAAAACTGATCGACAGAGAGATTAACTCATGTTGCCCACCTGTAACTTAAGGTAAAAATTGTATTAAGAATCTGAATTGGAGAGAATACAGTTTAATAACAGCAGGAATCCAGTTGGTGACGCTCTTGCTCTTGAAGACGCCACATACTCTGGGTTGGCTGAGTGTAGCACATGCAGCTAATAAAGCTGTCTTTGTGTAAACAGCTGTTCCACACTTGCTCTTGATGCATACAAGCTCATTTAGCATCCGGCTGCTAGGATACAGCATCCTCATGCTGAGTTACCGTAGCAATGTATAAATAAATTTTATGCCTCTGGGAGGCCCTAAATATAGACGACAAACATTACAGCTTATCTGTGAAAATGTGTAATCAGAATCATTAGCTTCTGTGAGAATCCAGAAACTACAGTTAACGGACAGATATTGGAAGTTTACTCCTGGTTTGGATTCCTCTGTCACTCTTCATGGCATATTATGTAAAATATTATTAAAAACTGAATGCAATTATCTGCAAACAGTTCAAACACTTTTTGTAAGCAAATTAATGAATTGTGTTTTTTTAGGGCAGTGCTCATTTTGAATTTGATATGTGCAAAATGTCAGATATAATATAAAGTTTACCACTATAAATCATCCAGAAGAGGGCTCACAATCCAGTGCTCCCATAGTTCTGGTCCCAAACCCAGATGAATGTGAAGTGTTGCATCAAGCAGTTGTGTAGGGTGGAGAATTTGATTTTTTGATGCTGGCATAATGACAGAAAATGGTAGCAAGCTAACTATTACTTTGTAGAAAATAAAAGTGGGTACACTGCATGTCCAGAAAACCAAGTGGAAAGGCAGCAAAACTATAAACACTGGAGGGGGATACAAACTTTTTTATTATGGAGTAAATGATAGGAAAATGATTCAAAGATGATTCTGGAGGAAGAATGTGTGAATACTCTGGGAGTAAAAAGAGTGCCAGACAAAGTGATGAACATGAAAATAGAAACTGGAGGGGTGATGATCAACATTGTGAATGCTTATGTCCCACTGGTGGGTGGTGAGTTGGAAGAGATTCACCATTCTCTCCCAGGGGTGAGAGGATAGTAGCTGGAGAAGACTTAAATGGTCACACTGGTGAAGGGAACAGAAGATATAATGAGGTGATGGGCAAGTATGGCGTTAATATTAACAAATACAAATGATGGCAGACTTTGTGAAAAAAAAAGATATAGGAGTAGTGAATACATATAACAAAAAAGGTGATTAGCGCCATATGACATAGAGGGTGGTGGTAGCATGCATGGGGACTATGCATGCTACCACCCAGACTGCCCTCCCAGACTGCAGGGAGGGCAGTCTGAAAGAGACTGGAGATTATCAGTAATGACAGGAGAGATCATAGCCAGACAGCACACAATGGTGGCATGCAGGATGACTTTGATGGTATAAAAAAGAAAAATGGCAAAGGGAGAACAGAGGATCAAGTGGTAGCAGTTGAAGAAGGAAGGTTGGCGGAATTAAGAATGACTTGGAGATTTTAAAGAACTGCTAAAGGACTGAGTAACTACAGAAAAGTTATTAGAGAGAAAGGTGGGAAGGTGTTTGTTCCATCATCTGGACAAGGGGATGAAAATAAAACTTGGTGATGGAGTGACAAGGTTCACAAGAGTAGGAAAAGATTTTCAAAAATATGGAATACCAACAGAGAAAGAAATTAGGAAGGAGTGCAAAGAGATACAATATAAGGCAAAGAGTGAGGTGGCAAAAGCTAAACAGGAGGGTTATGATGAGTTGTATGAGATAAAGGAAGAAGGAGATAAGAATTTACACCGTCTGGTGAGACAGGGAGATCAAGATTGGAAGGATATGCAGCAGATTAGGGTGATTAAAGATAGAGATGGAAATGTGCTTACAAATGAGGAGGGTGTTAGGGCAAGATGGAAAGAGGACTCCGGAGAACTATGAAAGAAGAAAATCAGCACGTGAGAGAAAGACGGGTGGAAGCTGCAGTACCTAGATCAAGAAGTACCAACAATCAGTAAGACTGCAGAGAAAACAGATGAACTGAATGAAAATGAAGAATGAAAAGGCAGCTGGTCCTGATGATGTACTAAACATGTCACATGACCTACTAGAGGTATAGAAGTGTCTAAGAGAGATGGGAATGGAATATATAATTAGATTGCTCAATAACATCTTGGAGAGTGAAAGAATGAAGTGCAGACAGGAAGGAAAATATGTTAGAATGGCACAGAACATACTGTATATGAGGGAAGCATGATGAGAGTGGAATATGGTGTGGATGGGTTGTAGTAGATGAACAGATGGGTTTCGGGTGAAAGTGGGACTGCATCAAAAATCGACCCTGACCCACTTTCTAGTTTGCCACAGTGGTGGATAGGTTGACAATTGAGGTCAGGCAGGAGTCTCCACGGATTATAATGTTTGCAGATGACATTGTGATGTGTAGTGAGAGTAGGGAGGAAGTTGAAGAAAATCTGAGAGGTGGAGATGTGTATAGCAATGTGTTAAAGAGAAAAGGAATGAAGGTCAGTTGCAGTAGGAAAGAACACACATAAATGGATGAATTTGTTCCATTCTTCCATTAAAAGACAGAAAAACCCACAATGGCGACTGAAATAACTTGAAACTGATAAAGTAATAACAAAAATCTGCTAAACCTTGACCAATGAAAATCAGACATTTCTTTTTTGAACTCAGGTTTAATAGACTCATTTAGAACAAACAAATGAAATTATCCTTGACAAATTAGATGGTACTTCTAGAAAAAGACTGAAAATAATATGACCATGGTGCCATGGTATAAACTAAAGTGTGTCCTGTAATTAGTGTCTCCAGTCTTTCAATCAGTCTGTCTGCTTCAGGACTTTCAAGTGTAGCTGTTTTTAATTTATTGTGGAACAATATTCTTTGCTGTCAGTGTAATTATGTTGAGTACAACAGGTCTCTTTAATCTTTTAGTAGTGTCCAAGCATTTATTTTTCATTCATTCATACTGCCCCCCCCCACACACACACACACACACACACACACACACACACAAACGCCCACCCCAACCCTCTGGAATGGGTGAGAACACAGGGGTAGGGGACCATGTAATGGCCTTTGCCTCTCAACGAAACACAGCTAGGACTACATCTAGTACTCCATGACTCTGAATGGGAGTTATGTAATAAAAAAGATAAACTAAATAAAGCAAATGCATCAAGTCTTTATTGCAGATTATATACAAAATAAGATCAATACAATAAAACTGCTGCCTCAAAGTAAAATGCTCTCTGTATATGGCACACTCGGCTCAGGTCCCGGGTGTAGCCGTTTACTTTGTTCAACCAGATGAGGGCAGTGCACTACTTTCTTCAGAGCTCTCTCTTTCTCTCTCTGCTCAGCCTGAATTCCTGTGTTACTGTAGCACATTCTTCACACAAACAGAGAGCAGCCCTGCCTGAGGTGAAAATTGGGAATAGATCAATGGCTGCTTTCAAGCGTCATGTTGAATCAGGAGAACATCTGAAAGAAAAGGAAGAAGAATGATGCTGCAGTTTGTATCCACTGGCTGTTGTGGACTGATTGCCATTTCCAGTTTTGTTCCCCTGTGGGTGATTTATCACTTGTTAACCTGGGGGTCTGGCCTTGTGGAAGTGCTCTGACATCACCAACCAACACACGTGTAAAAAAAGCAGAAAGCGGGGTGCATTTTGGCAATTCTGTGAATAAGGGATGTGACTTCCCTCCTCAAATCATCCAATCTCTTACATTTCTTTGTCTTCTCTTTTGTTCCCTCTTTCTGTGTTTGTGTGATTTCTGGGTTGTTCCCCTTTAAAAAATACTCTCTAACAAATGATATATCTGTACAAGTAGAGGCAAATATTTCAAATGAATAGGATTTTTCTCCTTTTATGTCTATTTTAAAGACATAGCTGCCTGAGAAGCAGATCCTTTGTGAAACTGTGCTGCTTTATGTAAGCAGATTCATGCACATACGGCAGACAGTCAAGTAATTGAGATCATATTGAGCACCTTGGCTGCTACGTATCCATGAGATACTGCACTGATGAATAAATAATGGCTCATCCTTTCAAGTGTACCTTTGAAACAGCTGAAGTTTTAACCTGATGAAACCTGGAGACAGTTTTTGTCCCCCCAGACTATAAACCTCTTATTCAAGCCATACTCATGGCACTTTTTTTTGCTCTTTCAATGCCTCCAAACCTGTCTCATCCTACCACAATGCCTTCTTACATCAGAAAGAAGTATCAGTGAAATTCAAACTCAAAGGTCTCACATACACAGACTACTATACATAGAGGCATAGAAAGACACAGAAGACCTGACACTTTTAATGTATGGCTCTGTAACCCCAGGGGACCAATATCTGGCAATCCAGAGACAGCTGCAGCCGCCACAGGCCACTCATTTGTGTCTTCATGAACAGATTTGACATATTAATAAGTTATACATGGGTCTAAAAGACATAAAAAAACAAACCTCACTCTAATTTCGGCTGCAATAAAGAAAAAGAACTTGAGTGTCTTTCATAAGCAATGACATTGACAAGTAGCAGCCACTCAGACTAGTTGATGAATCATACGTCAGTGTTACTTTTAGATAGAGATCATACCTGGACCCCCAGTTCTCCATCTCAAATGCCATCAAAGCCATGAGTAGTGATCACACAACTCTAAGAAGAAAGCTGCTGAATGAAACTGTGTGATATATGATTCTATTCCCACAGTGTTCTGACATCATTACAGTTACGAAAACACATTTATCAAAAGCAGCAAATCAGCATTCTGCTATGAAATAATATAACTATTACTCCTAGAAGAGATAATGCTGAGATATTCTTCAAATACATTATTAAATTCAGCCAAAGTGCTATGCAAAAAAATTTTTAATTTTGTTTCTTCTATCCCTAGAAACCCCACAGTTGCTTAACTGCAGCTCATCCCTGCAGAAAGGATAGCTTGCATATTGTTTATTATTAATATTTTAATATTAAACTGCTATCTTTCTAACACTTCTTAATTGACCATAATCAACAACATCAGAGAATCTTTGAAGAATACTATCATCGAACAGGCAGTATTGAAGAGAGAATATTCAGTGATTTTAAATGCAGCTATTTCATGTTTTGAAGATTCACAGAACTATGTGCCTCCAGAACCACCGCACTTCAGAGGATATGTAAGTTTACTAAATTATCATAGCTGCCACAACAATGGTTAACTGAGTCTTAAAGGAGATATTTAGAAAAATAAACGTTTCCTGGGACTGATAATGAATATTGCATGTCTGAAGTGACTACCAGCTTTAAAACTTAACAAAACCCTACCATATTGACTTGGGCCACGTAGGTCTAAAAATATGTCACTCAATTGGTTCTTTGGATTTGGAGGGTACTGTGATATCACAAACCCATATCAGGAATTATTCAGTTTTTCCATTTTCATCTCAAAAAATTAAGATTATGCTGCAGTTTGTTGTACCTTGGAAATGGGTAGTACTGAGCTGCAACACTTGTTTCAGAAGAAATACACTACAGAAGAGAGCAGTGGAGCTGAGTGGTTGACCGCCCCCCCCCCCCCCACCCC